>CM073772.1:87551024-87567382 GCA_037158775.1 Hetaerina titia
GGAATGGAAGTCGGGTTGGTGGGGGCAAAAGGACAGAGCATTGCGAGCGCAGAGAGGGTTGAGGGGAAGAGGAAGATTTGGGTGTGGGGGACGACGGGGAGTTCGGGAAGCCATACTATGACACAATCGCGTAGAACTGCGGACTTCCGGTAGGGGTTAAAGGGGTGGAGCGGAGATGTTTTCTTACTGTTACATTCTTTGGAGTCCCCCACCTTCCTCCTAATTTCCGAGGAGAGCAGAGCCTGAAGGGTGACGGAGTGTTTTGGAGCTTTCCAACGGCGAATTTGACCCCCTTTAGGGCAACTGCGAGGTTCATCTCAGGCCTGACTTAGGATGCCGAGGTTGCCGACTTTCCAGATGCGTGTGTTTAATAGTAAATTTCATCGCAATGGTGATGCGGGATTAGATGATTTATGAATCAATATTTTCTGCATACAAGCTGGGAGCAATGAATACGATGCACAAACATTACCTGGCCAAAACGTTTGATGAAAAAGTCAAAAACTTCGTTTTTAAATAAACTAGAGGGAATAAATGAGGCAACGCGTGTGTGTAGCTATATAATTATGTATTTACGAATGCAATCACCTATATATCCTTAAATGCGTGAAAGTAAATTTTCATTTTTTGCTGTAATTGCACGCACGTTTTTATCGACATAGCTTATCATCAATGTGGGGTTTCTCTTAATGAGATGAAGTTGATAATCTCAAAGATGACAATATATATTGCCTGCGTCATCAGTAGGTGGGTGATTTTTTGATTCCCAGGTCACTTTTCTTTCACAATGAATTCGCGGTTCACAGGCAAAAAATATAAAATTGCCACTTTTTCAATTGAAATCCGATATTGAGAGTTAATTTCTGTTGAAATTTTAATTTTTACCCGCGTATATTTTTCAGTGTTGACCAAGTCTCTATTTGAGAAATTAATTTAGCCAATCCAAGAAGTTTGCACTCTTCATCTAATATTTTACCTTGGTATCTCGATTACTTCATTTTTCAGTAATATATATAGAAATGTTACGTTTTCAGTCAGGTGAGGTGCGAAATATCTCAAATAGGGAAGTATTAAGGTGCCGCGGTCCATCTTGCGTTGACCCTAGATGAAAAAGTCTGCATCTTTTTCAGAACCCCACTCATGGTTAAAACCCATCGCCTCTGGCTTTCCATCCGGAGCATAAATCGTTTTTGATTAATTTTCCCTACGGTAAACTTGATAGAAAGTTTAAGGTCACCTCAGAGAAATCCTTAACCCACACAGAACCTTTTGACTCTGATCCACCTCCCGCCCTCTTTTTCCTCCCCAACCCTCGAGGTCGCTAACCCAACTGGCCATAATTCACGAGTTTAAAGGCTTTATTTCCTTTCAAAAGTCAGCTGAGAGGACGCTGCTTGACGGAGGAGTACGTTGGTATGGGAGGATATAAGGAAATAAAAGGACCCCATGACCGGGCAGAAAAAGTTACACCAACAATTGAACTACTTTTTCCGACACCTGCCGAAAGCGAAGACCATATTCTTCGGATGAAGAGCTAATATTTTTTTTCGTTATTTTTAAAACGTGTTAGAACGCGTTAGCGAGCTGTGTCTCGAGAGTGTTGCCGGACGACATTCCTGCTCGATCGTCGTGAGCATACAAATTAATTCGGAACATCCCGGATTTGTACACCGGGTGACAAAAATTATTCAAACAAAATGTGTAAAAACATGATAAATATCATTACAATTAATTCTTGTCTCCTTAAAAAATGGAACACGGAGAGATACAACAGTATTTGGAATTTTAAAAACCAAAAGTCAGGAGCAAAATATCTTTCCGTTTATGGGTGCACTAAGATCTTTTTAGTATCAATATAAAATAGTGTAGATAATATTAAACAAAAACTCGAGCACTAAATTTGGTAACAAGTATAAACGATAAAAAATTACGGTAACACACGAAATTTTATCCAAAAAGTATCCATATTTCAAGCAAAAATTCAAACAAACCATTCATTAAAAACATTTAGATATTTATCTTATCCTGTGATTAATCATCAATTCAATCATCATTAATCTTACCACTGCTATGAAATGTGTACGCCCAACGAGTTTAAAACCATCTTCTGTCGGACTCTTTGCGTTTTTTCCCTTTTCAATAATATAATAATATAATATAATAATATAATATATTTTTCATTTAATATAAAAGTGCCTTATGGAAGGCAATATGCCTCTTTACTACTATATTGGCGCATTGAGTTATTGCTGATTCAGTAAATGACAAAATTAATTCATTTAACTCAACTATTGCCAATGAACTGTAACACGTTGATTTTCTGCTCATTTGAAAATGTTATCTGTTGCCGTTTTATTCCGACTATCAAATTGAAACGTTTAAGCAATTTAATACACCCGAAAGGAACGTATTTCACGTAAACATTTCCGACGATATTTTTATAGCTCATCAGCCTGTGCGAAATTGCCAAAAAATATCCTTCCCTTTGAAAGTAAAGGAGTGGTTTCAAGTATATATATGCATGCTGATTAACGTTTACTCAACCGTTTCGGAGCAAATATGACTGGTGACGTGGCTTTGTGAGCGCGTTTTGCTCCTCTCGTAGATATCTGGTGCCGATCGGAGAAAACGCGGCGATTATCTCTTTTGATCATCAATGAGCAAAAATACATACCGGTGTGGCTATATCCTCCTCTCCACGGCTTGCTCCGACGGTTATGCCTCTCCGTCCCCGCCGGCTTCCATGTCTCCCCCACCCTCCTCTTCGCGTTTTCCTTTCCCTCGTCTGGCCTAATTAAAAAATAGCTCTCCTATTCATATCCTAAAGCCTCCTGTCCATACTCTTCCCACCCTCCCCCCACCCGTCCTCGTGCATGTAATTTTCCGCAAAAATAAGAAGAATAAATATGAAAATTTCTCATCGTTTATTTTCTTTTTAGCATTTGCATAATAGTATCCCACCCTTGAAAGAATGATAAAAATGGGCTATCTGTGGGAGGATAAGCGAAACATTTGACGGCGGCGGACTCTCGTGGCTGGGAGGCTCGATTCTCATGCTCTTTAGTTTTTTCGGCATTTTCGCGGAGGAGAGAAGGGTAGGGAAAGACGAGGATGGAGAGAGAGCGAGCGAGAAAGAAAGAAAGCGACACACATATGCGAACTCGTATCTATAAATGCTTCGAGGCTAAATAAGGCAGGCATACGCCAGCGTTTTGTGAGGGAGAAAGTTTTTTTTTCTCTCTCAAAAGAATTGGATAGAAGTGGAAGAAGAAGAAGAAAGTGAGGTAAAGAAGCGATGAGAAACGAGACAAAGAGGAGACGGAGCAATGGATTGAGCAGGGGGTGGGGGAGAGAGGCGAGTGAGTAAAAAATATAATGCTACCGGCGGCAGTGGTTTTTCGGAAGCTTCCCTTCCCATTATGCCGATCCTAGCCGCTAGCGCTTTGATTTTCCGTGGCTCACCGCCAGGAGGTGCTCAGAGCGGTAGCTCTTTTCAGCAACTTCGACCTCATTTGCAGAGATCGGGGATACACCGCCCTCCATCCCTCTCTCACTAACCTCTTTTCTCCTCTTCGGTTCATCCGCCCATCCCAGTATATCCCTTTTCCATCTTCCATTTCCACCCCCCACAACCGTGCCTTCTCTTTCGTTTCTCCATCCATTCCCCCACCGACGCACAAACACATGCACATACACGCGAGCGCGCGCGCGCGCTCGCTGGCTCTAAAACTCAATTTTTTTGCATAATCACCGTCCCGAATTCCCGCAATAGACGATAGGCGCGCGCCGAGGAGTCAGAGAGCCATTTGCAAAACTCTTCTTCGGATGGATTTACCATTTTCGTCCGTTCAACTCTCCCTTCTTTGATTAATGCCCTTATCTTTAGGTCCTTTTTACTCACAGCCGCAATTTTCGTTCACCTTTTCCCGCGCGCCACTCATTGGCCCTTGCAGTTTTCCCATTACTTTTTGTATCTTTTACTGCAAAACTTATTTTCCCAGGACTGACATTTTAGAGAGGAAAAGGAGAGCGTTACTGTGAGTTGCGGTGATGTTTTTTGCTGCACTCTAATGTTTACGCAATTATATTTATTAATCTAAAATATGCATGTAAGATTCTAGAATATCGCCGAGGGGATGGTAAATTCCACTTAAATAGTTGCAGATTTAATTTATTAAACTCCCACGACTGCTGGTTTCGATTCATGCGGTATGGCAACTTTAAAAAGTCACGTTTTAATGTTTCGATATGTAATTCTATCAAAAGTGGTGACCCGCGTTTAACCGTACAACATCATCCGCCGCACGCTGTCTCAGTTTTACCTCTCGGCCCAAAGGGCCTTAGGTTTTAAGGGCATCCGCGAGTTGCACCTGGACTTCATTCATGAATTTCGAGTGAATAGGATTATTTAGATCACCGCAAAGGTGAGAAGTATTTTAAGTCGTATAGGTGAAATTGGATACGGCTCATTTTATTTGAGTATGAGTTGGCAAAAACCGTATCAATTGAAGTCAGCGATAGCTGAGGGGCATTTTTATGGAATTACTAGTGCATGCCGAGTCATTAATTATATACCATTTTGCTCTTATGTTAAAAATGTTTAAAAGCTTTTAAATGATAGCCCTCTATTTTTAATTACAATCGGAACCGGTAGACGCATTTGCATTCATTTAGAATTCCGTAAGTAAGCGTATTCCGTTCACAACCTGCATGCCCCACCGCTCGCACGGATCCCCAAGAGGAATGTGGTGGGTTGCATATTAGATTTCCCTTCAATATTCGCTGCCTCCTGAGGAGAGAGAGGAACGTGGGAATAAGGTAAAATTTGGCAGAGGTAATTTGATATCGCTCGTCTCAGAATTACAGTGTATACTCAAATGTGTGCATTGTCTCGTATGCCTTATTCCTACTTTATGGACTAATATACCTACATAGGAAATAAGGAATTGGAGAATAATGGTTCATTCAAATTTTCCTCAGTTGAGGCACAATAATGATGCCATATCTGAATTTATTAAACACTCTTTTACGTGGAAAACGATCGGGGTTCCGTTTAGTTTGATACTTCTTTTTTGTGGATCAAACCTGAGAATGGTCTCCCTTACTTCCATTCGTTTGTGAGCATTTTACTAATTGGCCTATTTGGAGATACGTTTATTATTTTAATATGGAGTGGATCCATAGGATTTTTTAATGCTCTTTATGTGAAAAACTCATTAGTTACCGACACACACACATACACTACGCCGATTGCAAAGAGGAGATTTTTCTCCCCTTCGGTTGCCACCTTTATACAGATTCATTTCTTTGTTCAGCCTGCTTGATATCGCCGAACGGAAATTTCTAATTTGCTTCCGCCCTTAGAGCATATACTTTAATTTAATTTTCCTTCCCTTTCCGGAGCGCCTTCCGCTCATTTGTCTATTAATTTTTCCACCATTTTATTCTTTTACGTATCCTTTACTTTAAAAAAGGTCCAATCTTTCATTATTACTCCTGATCACCTTACACACGGTGTACCTCCTCATGACGCACACATTTCAACCTTTCCTTTGAAAATTGATGCACTTTCTTTTTGCTAACTTTTCCTTCCTTTGTTCATCTCATCTCGAAGACCCATGAGAACTCCCTTCCCCTTTTTTACAACTCTCGCTCGACTTTTAGTCCGCGTAAAAATCGGGCTTTACTCCAGGAGCCCCAAAAAATTAATACTTCAGCCGCGGACCATTGCCCTCACACACTCTCCTTCTTTCTTCCATCATTCTCCCTTCCTTTCCCTCACCCTCAGCCCATTCCCTCCCGTCACTCACAACCTCTCTCTCGCAATTACTCACAGGCGCTAGAAATAAGAACACAAAGCCAAAAGAGTTCTCTTTAATGAATATAAATTCCCACCTCTCATGGCTTTCTCAAGCTGTTCGCCCGTAATTGGAATAGACCAAACTTCGGTTTCGGGGCTTGGTGTGTAAATCTTGGGAGACCCTTGCTTTTATGATCTGCATGCCTTGCGTAATGAATGGTCATTTAGCCTGATCTCTCGCGAGTTTCCCTTGCTTGGTTTCTTCCCCGGAGAAAGCGTTAAATTTTCGAATTGTCAAATCTAGTGTTGTAGGACCTCCTCACCTAGACTTTTCGATTAGCTCAGAATATCTAATACGATAGGGTTTATGCAGCCCTATATAATGGAAATTGATCATACTGATGAATTAATATATTTAATTGTCGCTGAAAAATCAAAATGTCAGGTAAATTTATAGAGTTACAGATATCCTTTGAATTTTGTAATTAAAACCTTTAAAATTATTCCGATGTAATTATTAAGGGAACCTATTTGGCTCCACCTATTCTTAATCGTTTTCCATACACTGCCGTACTCTTTTTCACTCCTGGGGTATGACATTTTTGGGAGTGGTACCAATGATTGTGAATAACAAAACATTGAGAACCACAAAGATAATTTCGTGAAACCAGAACTGTATTAACCCTATGGTAGCAATCCTATTTTCTCTAGGTAAGGTTCACATCGTGTGAACCTGTGAATGATTCTCGGTTCATTTTTTGAAACTTTTATTAATGAATAATTAAATCTGAATTCCGAATCCAAAAGTCCTAGATATTACATTGATAGATCAAGTGGATTAATCATTTTGCATTTTTCCGTTTAGACCGGCTAATGGTAGCCTTGTGTACAAATTAGGAAAGGACGAGGTTCATCGAAAGGGTAAATAAGTCTCGGCAGAGTGGAGAAGAAATAAATGCTCACATCGAATGAGAGTGATGTTGGTTTTTCCCCTTGGGTGTAGACCTCGTCCTCCGAATGGCATACCGTTAAAAATAATGCCTCTACGGACCTGTTATTCGTTTGCTTTTACTTCAATCCAACGCCCCCCTCCAATCTGAGCGTAGTTTTGTTTAATTTTTCCCGTGAAACCAATAAGAATAGCTTTAATTGGTCCCTTCGCCCGCGTCCTCTCTCCCTTCGTCTCCGCTTCAAGAAGAATTTGCTCCCATACCGAAACAGCGTCCCCTTCCCCTCCCTCGTTCCTTTCAACCCCCCCCCCATTCACTCGCCCCCTCTCTTTCCCTCCTCCGCGTAGGAATGCACACCTATCATCTCAATTCCCCCGGGGCCTTCCGCTCACTTTTCCATTTGCTATTCTCTCGACGAGTTGGCAAGTTTTTTTTTTCAAATAAAAAAATATCTTTTGACGCCTCACGCCCCTCCTTTACACTCTCCACTGTATTTTTTTGCCACTGTTATTATTTTTTCTAAACTTTAAACCACTCCTTGCGATATGCTTAAATGGACGGAATCGCTCACGTGTCCTCTCGCTCTCACATCCAGGACGTGAAGGGGAGAAAGAAAAAAAAAGAAATATCACTCTCCATCTTTCCCCTTCCTCCCCCACCCACCGAACGGCGTAAAACAAAAGGAACCTCGAGGATCGTTACTGCAGCAAAACAGAGAGGAGAGAAAGAAAAAGACATCGTCGGTTAAAAAAAATGATTTTTTAATAAAAAAGCACGGAGTGAAGCGGTTCGCTTCACACCGTTCCTAGCGACAAGTCCCTAGTCGGAAGGTTGGTGGCAGGTGACATCCATTAGTGTGTCACGGTTGTGTGGCTTTGGGTGTGAGGCCTATCAGTTGCCGATCCTATCGGCGTAAACGGTGGGAGTCGTATCGTCCGTAATCAGCGTGACGACCACTCCCCTTCCCCACTCTCCTCCTCTCTGCCATTCCCAATGGAATAGTTTTTTTATAGAATTAAAAGGGCCGGTCCAAAACGGCTAAAAACCGCGAGTGGCGAACTTACCAGCGGCGTCAGTGCCGCTGGTAAGTTCGCCACTTGCCAAATGAAACTTCACGTGAGCATAAAAAACTCATATCTCAAAATAATCGTCCAGGAAGGCTGCGCGAAACTTGTTTTCAGGGAGGTGGGCAATTGCTTTCCTGATTTCGTAACCTGCAACCCAAATAAAAGGGCGCTCCTAAATCTTTCATTTCTCTTAACGCCTCACTCATCAGTTTTTGATTGTTAGACATCACATATAGTTCAAAAAATTTTGTCAGAGTGAAGAAAAAAACTTGTCAAACATTATTTTATTTTGCTAGGTTTTGAAAAGTATGTTGAAAAAAATGTTGAAAAAAGTATGTTGAAAAGTATGTTTGAAAAAAACTTGTCAAACATTTTTTTATTTAGCTTGATTTTGAAAAGTATGTTGTTGAGGGTTGTTTTTCATGCCATATTTTGTCGCACAGTTTACTTAGACTGACACTTCGTACATAATGCATTAAATTTCTGGGTGTAACTAACTGCATCCAAAGGAAAGAAAGATGCCCATTATTATTTTAGCATGAATGTTCATAGATAGTTCTCCAGTAAATGTCTTTCAGGTACTAATTGTTGTTTTATGGAAAAACGTTGAACTTACAATAAATGACATTACTATGTTTTTTACAAGCGGGAATCGGCAGAAAAAACTCTTCGTGAAAAGCACCAACTGCAATGCGGTAGAAAAGATTCCCTTGTACTGTAGCTGAAGTCAAATTTAGTTGCAGTTTTAGCCAAAATATGATCCACCATATTTTTTTCCTATTCTTTTCCGTAGTGAAGACATGACTTGTCATGACCAGAAAATTTCATTCCTCCGTCAGTTAAATTATAAATCACTACGACAGTGGTTGATACTTACGTTTAATCATGTAATTATTACTTTTATTATACTGATCGTACATATAGTTTACTACTATTAGAAGAGGGTTGCAACTGCCATGCGCTTGACTTTTGATTTTTTGACTGTATGCCTTGCTGGCTTTTGGTCAGCTGAAACGAGCAGTAAATCTGGGTGAACTAGGAAATATGCAACGCACAATTCTATTATTTTGTCTTTGTAATCACAATCGGTTCAAAATCTTCGACTACTAAGTTTTCCGAATTGTTAATACTGCCTCTGTTAATATTTCCCGAGAATACTATAATCCCACCCTGTTTGGAGATCCGACGAACTTCAGCAAAACATCGAAGTGGTATATGGTTCATTCATCTCAAACTGTAAAAAAATAGGCTATCACAGTCGTTACATGTACACAAAAATATTTGAAATTATATCTCTGAATCCATAAGTCGAAGGAGGATGAAAGTGTTTCGTAGTAGTAATATCTCCAAGGCAATGTCGTCAGTAATTTATTAATATTTATTTGTCTTAATTTAGTTTTAAACTAGTTAGCTTTTGTCAAATCTGTTACAATTTCTTTCGTGAGAAATTACAATAAAAACCATGCGAGCTTGCCTAAACGCATCTATTTCGATAACTTTTTTCGAGCACTCTTTGGTTTTAAATGTGAACGTACGACCCAATTTAGAATGTATGCATATGAATCCGGCTAAATCAATCAAGTTCCACGAAATTGTAGATTCGGCTTTTGGTCACTTTTAAATTAGTTATCTGGAGTAGTATGCTGAAGGGAAAAATTATTTCTTATGTGATTTTCAAACAAAGGTATGAAATGAAATGTAGTTCTCGATTTTTTCCGAATGGAACGTGTCACATGCAGAAGTTTAAACGGATGAGAATTTACGATATTCCTCAACCTCACGTTTTTATTCTATAGCTTGGTTTGCAAAAGAGCAAAAATTTATAGTGTCGACTTTGACCTACTAATTTAGTGTAATAGAATATTTTTAATCCATACTCTGGAGTCATGGCAACAAAATGAATGACGATCGATAATCCAACTTATTTTGTCCCACCGAATCAGCGCTGTCACTCTTCCTTTTCGAGGATAATGGCAACTTTCTCCAGAGTCCTTCTGCTACATAAGGGGATAAATAACTAAACAAAGTAAATGGAAATTCATAACAATTTTAGTAGAAGAAATTTCCCTCTCTGAAAAAGAAACGGACTCCAAGTGCTTTTCAAAATTTGAGTTATTTCGGGAACGTTACCTAGACTGTTTTTAAATTTGATTCACGTCCGTCGCGAAGTAATCGTTATTTTATTAGTAATAATGACATGCCCTTCCGTATTTTATGTTCGTTGTTCCCATTTTTACAAATACTATGATCAATGCCATTAAATCGAAGGTTTTTGTATTTGAGTGTTCCTTGTAATTCAAACAAGAACTACTCGTATATACACTTTTTCAAAGTTCTTCATGCACTTGATTCCAATTTCATTCCTTCTCAAAGTGACTTTTATTTTAATAATTTTTCTTTTTCCATCTTGGTTAACATGGAAATGTTGCTGTTCCGCATTATATGTTTTCTATTTACACAAATTACGCCGCAATCCGATTCTGTATTACGGGTGGCAGGGTGTTTAGGATAGTAACCATGAACAGAGATGTCTATAAAGTTTAAATGCTTTATAATACGGGTTTTCATTAGAGGTACCTTCCACGAGTCCGGTGTTTGCAGTAAAAGACTGCAAACTAAGAAAATGGAAAAAACGACAGCTGGAACCTTTTTATCTCGTTATTATTTGTGCCGCAAGTGTAGGGCGGTGCATGGATGACGCAAATAAAATGGCAAAATTTATACTTTTTCGATAAGCATAACCTACCATTGAGTTTTTGGACCAACAGAAGCTCAAATTCCTGATTTTACGAGTTCTGTGTCATCTTATATGTTATTTTAAATGAATTTTTTCGTTAACTTTGTCACTTTCTTTAGTAATCCGTTCAGTTCTTGAATGATATTTATTCTGTAAAGACCACTAAAACTTGCGGCGTTTTCGAAATACATCATCACTAAGGAGAAGTAGCTTTTTTTCTTTGCATTCTATTCTCTTTACATTTATTTCAATTAGACGCTTGGCAAGCGGTTGTTTTCTCAGAGAATAACTGGATATACTACACTTTCAATGTTAGGCCCGAGGGTATGGTAACATCTTAGAATTTTGAATCACAGTCGAAGATCGAAATTCATACCTAACATAATAATCTAACGCTTACAATTTTTGCGTCATATAATTTAATATACCTTTTTAAATACATTTTTATATTTCTATTATTTTTATTTTTCAATTATAGTATAATAAATATAATAGCAGGGTTTTTGTGTTAAAACTAAATTTTTATTCGATGATTATTTTCTACCCTCTGTTCTGGTTTTTCCTGGTCGGGAATATTTTCCTTTTTCAGAATCATTGTAAGGTTTTGTCCATGAAGAAGTGCTCATGGTCGAATACAGCACCCATCCTTAATGGTAGTTATATGTTCTAATTACGGCGTGCATTTAGGTGTAAATTATTTCATAAGATCATATACTAGTACATGGGTGGTCTGAAAAGTTTCCAACCTAACAAAGATACAAGACATTTTATCTTAAATTTTCTGAGTTGGAAACTTTTCATACCTCCTACGTACGCTGAAATTTTGAAAATTACCAACTAAACGGGCGGAAATGTGAATTTTTTTTTATATTTTAAATATTTGTTTAAAGTGGACATTCATTCGGTCATGCGTCACGATGGAATTTTTTGTACAAAAATTATATTCCAATTTTAATTGAGAGGGATTTTGCAACTTCATAATTAATTATATATAACATTCAACGCCAATGTAATTCCCAATTGATGAAATAGTAATGAATTAATGCCAGGATATAAGGTAGAAAAAGTTCAGTGAGTTTGCGCAGCTGCCCTTAAACCTCTCCCGACCCTTCTCATTATTAATTGAGGCGTAGACATTCCCAAAGAGCTTTAATTGCTTGTTGCCACATTCACTGTGGCTTTGCCTGGAAATATTTGGGGATGGGAGTAGAATTGTATAAACATTCTGATTGTTTGGCTCGAAAATATTTGTTAAAAAAAAGCGCAATCGCATGCGCGTTTTAGGATTCTGATAAAATAATTGGGGCTTTGGGTAAAATCCTTCATAAATTCCTATTGTGACCCCATGGCTTTGTTATAGTTCATTCTTCTATTTTTCTCGGGAAGCATCAATCCCCCGTAAGTGTATTCGCCTCGCCTTCACCTGGTGCCGTGCCTGAATTATTTCACGACGGGTAAAGCATGACACACTCTTAGAACGTCGAGTCCCTTAGTGCTGCCAGAGACGTCAAAATATTGAGGGCATAGTGGAAGAGAGAGTGAAAAGGTCAGAGGGTAGGAAATAGAAGAGTAAAATGAGCTTACGTCTCATTCTGCCCCAAATGGTTGCCAGCACTAGAAGGAAACCAAGTATTTACAGGAAAAAAGAATTTCGATTACAACTCAAATTGTGTAGTTTCAGGCGTAATGTGGTGGAATTTGAACATAATAAAGAAACGATAGTAACAATTTTCCACAGTATAAGTTGAATAGTACAACCCGGTTTCGATGTAGCACGTCGAAATCGGGTTGTTCTATTAAACTTATCTGGTGAAAAATTGTTGCTACCCTTTCTTTACCCGATTATAACTGTTCTCAGGACGAAAACAGCAGTTGTACTGCATTTTTTATCCAAGAGCGATGACACAACAATCCAACCTCGCCAGCAAAAATTCCTAAAGAAAGAGGATATAACTTCCCGTTTGATGTATTAAAGTGTTATTCTTATGACAAACTCCTTAGTTTGACCTTTAGGTGGATTTTGTGGGGCTTTAACTTTCAGGTGTCGTTTTTCTTTACTTTTTTTCGTGGAATGCCGAATGAGGCAAGCTTTTTCTTCTCTTTTGGGCGAGAAAGATGTTTTCATGATCATCAACGTAATTAATTGACAGTCTTTATCAGACTTAATGACTTAAAGTATTCACACAAAAATATGGTGTAATAGAGCATTGTATGGTGTGTAAATTGACATTTCGTATTTTAGAATAATTGCGATAGGCATTCCAATTGCATGCTGATCTTAAGAGAAACCGAACGGTAGTAACCGTTTGTTTTAATTTATTTTGGATCCCTCACAGAGTACTTGGATTGTAATAGATAAATACCTTTTCCATTTTGCAGTAGGTAATAGGAGGGAAATGAGGAGAAAAACCTTTTTTTGTAATAATTCGTAACTTTGCGCATCAAGAACGACTTAGGAATAACAGTTTTCCCCTTAGAAACGAATTTCACTGTCATCATTGCCGCGGGAGAAACTTTATGATCATTGATTTAAGATTCTTTCCAAGAGTGTCTAAATGTACATCCATTTAATTCGCTAAATGGTCAAATATGAATTCAAATGAAAATTTTACTGTTTAACTTTAGCTTTGTAATCTTAAAATATTCTTTTTTAGCAGAAACTTGGGTGTTCTCTTCCTTTTTATATCATTTTACTCGTTCATTTGAAATGCCTGCTTCTGTTGTCTTCCTCAAACGGAAGCAATCCGAGAAAGGACAGCATTCTCTCCGTTTCAGTTCCAGTGATTGGCTCGTTCAAATGCTTGCCTTGAAATTCAAGGTATAAAATATACAGAATCACTTTTCCCAACGCACAGGTCGCATTTCCAATTTGTTTTATCTCATTTTGCTATTGAAATTTCCCTGTGGGGAAATCTCTATAGCAAAAAAGTTTTTGTAAGTGCACATAGGTGAGTTCTAAAATGTAATAATGAAATATGATAAACAAAATAAGTTCCAAAATTTAATGGTGATTCAATTCGTTTTACGGATTTTTTTTGAGAATCAATTAAGCAAAATAAATAATTCATGCAATCGAACGACGTCAATGTGTATCCTTTTCCCATGTGGCATTAATAATTCATGGTAATGCTAAAAAAGTTTCTTTTACCTAAAAAAGGCATTCCAAGTTCGCACACTCAAACACAAAAAGCATATGCCAAGCACTTTTTCTTTGACTTTCGGCTACCAATCATAAATTTTCAAGATGAATATGTTAAATTTCATTCAATTTTATACTAATGGGATTTATGAAAATGACGTAATTTTATAAATCTCAGGCTAACATGGGGAAGATAATGGTCACCATTTTAGCACAAATCAATGCATTCGTAATCTATTTTAAGTAAATGAATCAGGCAATGTTCATAACACTCTCTCATGAAATCTTAATGTATTTAAGAAAGATTAATTGCATCGCTACTTATTTGATCGTCCTACAACCTCCGAATTTAACTCAATTTATTTGGGTATTGTTTCCTTCAGGAAATGTGCCCGAAGAGAATCAGAGAGGTTGCTACAATTGGCTGTCGTTCATTTACTGGATATAGGAATATTCTTTGAGGGAACTTGCTGCTTTTTAAACCTCCGACCTTCTTCCATTAAAATATGTCCATGTGTTTCCTTTTCCTCTCTCCTCTAATTTCCTTTATAAATTTTCTTTCTTAAAATACGCAAGAGTCGGTTTTGCTTTGAAAAAATGACGTTCAAACTCCAATTCCGACCGACTACTCTCATCATAAAGATTTGTATTCGCCAAGTCATTGTTAGCATCTTTAGTAAGTCCGCTAGACTATCTCGTTCAACATTTCACTGTGGGGAATTGAAACTTAAAAAAAAACATTTATCACAATCGGAATAAGCTTATTCGCGCACTGGAATTGACGACGCCGTAAAGATGACTGGATTTTCCCTGTGTTCAGCGAGAGAATGACAACCTGGCTGTAATATTAACTGACCTATCAAGCACGTTGCGTAGTGTAATGATACTGTTAAATTTAAATCCCCTTATGGTGTCAAAAAACAATAAAAATATCATAGATGTTGCTTTCGCCACATAAAAAGGCCGATATACGAGCGATGCTTTGTTCAAATGGCGTTCACGTTGCAGGAATGAGCGTAATGATGATATATTTGGAGTTTTATGCGCAGTATGTATCTTCTATGCTTACTGATGTAATGCTTATGACAATTAATGAGGCAATGAATTAGAGCAATGACATTTGAGTTCATGGAATGGAACTCGCATGCAGTGGTTTTTTTCCTATCCTTCGTCCACACATAAACGAGATAAAATGTTCATTGTACATATTTTTGGGCATGATTAAAGATTAATATTCATCTAAGTTGTCTAAGGTGGCTTTAAACAATTTTATGTGACTGAATTATTAGTGAACACGCGGGTTCCCGTACGAAATAGCAGCTTAATTTGAAGCATTAAAACACTCTACCACATCTCGGTTAAAGTCTCAGTTAATATTCATCAATTATTTAAAGGGGAATAATACGTTATCAGTAAATATTTTCAAGCTACTACAACTGTGCTATAAAACTTTGTTGACTTTGTGGCATTTCCCAATTAATAAATACGTGGGTGGTCTGAAACGTTTCCGACTCAGAAAGAATGTCTTGTATCTTTCTTAGGTCAGAAACTTTTCAGATCACCCTTGTAATCATTGTCAAGAAAATACCCCATTTTGCATCCTTTCTTATGGTGGGAAAATAATAAAAAATCTGAGATTAAATTTTCCATTAGCCTCAAAGTTATAGTTTCTGTCTTCAAATATAGTATATATGCATTTGTATTCTGCTATCGGTAAAGGTAACTTCTTCCTATGATGACTTTATTGCATCCTAATAGTTTCCTTATCGTAATAGCAAATTTCGTGTGGGTCCATCTAATGCAACCGCAATGAGTTGAATTATCGCCCCTCCGTGTTCGCCGTATTGCATTGCTATATTTTCGAGTGGGATCGCCAGCTTATGGGACCAGTGATGAATATAACACGAAGCAATAAACACATCTATTCTCTAAACAGAGGGAATAATCCCTCCCGCGTTTATGTGGCCTTATTCAAAATACCGAAGAGAGAAGGAGAAACGGGGAGGGAGAGGTGAGCCATCAACCGCAAAAGGATCCCGTCGACAATCTGCTGCTACAAGCCGCACACATCCGACAGGCTTTGAAATAGCCTCCTGCCGACACTGCTCAGGACTCGTCCTTAACGGAGGGGGAAAAAGGAGAATCGTGAATTTTAGGGAGACCGTCTGCCTGTCCCTTGATGTTCTCCCTTCGCCCAACGTTTAGAGAGCCGATGCGGAATATGTAAGGGGGTCCGAGTTCTAATTGCTTCAGACGAAGATTAGAAGTGCTCTCTGCCCTGAGCCAGTTAGTTCTTTGAGATCTTCGATGTGGTCCCTGGCCATCGTGCAGTTATGTGCGTAATTCTTCCCGGAGCGGACTCGGAAAATGTCGCTCCTCGGTGGTAGTATTTACGTTACCAATCTGCATAATGGTTTTCCACCATTAGAAAGAAGATTCTTGGAAAATTTATGACACTGTTTTTCTCGATTATTTTTTCTCGCTGTCACGCTTGTGTTGAAATCAGAACATGATATTTCGTGGATTACATCCGTGTAATGTTTTTAACCCCACAGTTTTTCTGGAGTCTCAGAATCTGCTAATTATTTGGTGAACTGTTTTATTAAAAACATATACGCCTATGGAATTCCGAATAAAAATGTATTGATCGCCTCCATTCTGAGGA
>CM073772.1:88167482-88341608 GCA_037158775.1 Hetaerina titia
CATTCCCTATATAATTTATAACCACTTCCGTTTTAAAGAATCTATCTTGATTATGTTACTGTATGTTACCTTAATAAAGCTACCCAAAGATCTAAATCATTTTCATGGACTCTGGGCCAGTAATGCTACTTCGCTGGTGAGGGAAGAACTGGTGTATTTACAATCCTAGTCATTGGACTTTCCTCATCCATCGTGTCTTAGATATCGTCATTATTGTTTTCGTATCATACTTTACTTGGAACTAGTACCTCCTAGGTGTTCATACTTTTAAACTCTAAAATACCTACTGAAGTGTAACAGATAGTACATGCATTTTCCAAAAAGGATGAAGTCATACTGAACAACCCTGATTTTAACCAATATTTGCTTGTGTAATATTTCAAGCAAATCTTTCCCTATCTCTTTGGCAACTGCACTCGAAAGACTAATTGTTCTATTATATTTCCGTCCTAAAATAGACCAATCTTATGGGTCCTACGCCGCCATTCAATCAACTGTTTGAGGATTTCCTTCGGCATTTTAACGTAATTCGATATTACCGCTTTGTAGTACCCGTGTTATCTCCAGAATTCCCATATAATGGTTACGGGTAAGTTATGCCGTATACCATAGGAGTCAATATACCGTTTGCCGTGCCCAACGGCTAAGAATTGTTTGTAGTATACTGTTATACTAGGATATGCCTTCCTTTCACCTTCATTTTTAAGAATTCTGTGCATTTTTTGCAAATAGATTATAGAAGAATTTCATATTCATTTGAAAAGGTTGATACATTTTCGTGATCTAGATCTTTTATCTAGATCGTTTTATCTAGATAGATGGATGTTCTTATCCTTAATTGATTGATTCTATTCCTATTTCCTTATTGGTTGAAAATACAAAAAGGCAACCTAGATTTTTATTTACTCAGTCTAAATGATTATCCGTTCTTGGAATCTTCTCAATATTTATACTCTCGCCATTATTCTTGTGTGTAAATAAAAACACTATAAGGGTAAAATATGGTCACCAGTTACATACGCATTATACTGGTAACGCCGTATTGCCAATATAATGCATGAATGTTCCAATCACCTCTGAGAATAGTAGCTAAATATCGCCGCGGCGTCCACGATTTAAGGTAACAGTATTGTTCCGGGTTGGTAAAGTCTTATCTTGTATATGATCCCACTCTACCCACTGCATCAAATAGATGATTCTGTGTACAATCTTACGTATACAGCTTTTAATACCTCGAATAGCCTGTTTTGTCTCCTGCTTAAACCTCTTTTACAAAAAAATATCTAAATCGGATCCTTTCGTTTATTTCGATATTTTAAGCTCCACCCCTTTGACATCATAAGTGATTAACTCGTGTCGTAAGGTATGCATCGATTTCGGTGCGCTCCACTAAACAAAGCCAATAATTGCGCGCGGTCTTATGGGAGCGCGCGAGCATTCCTGCCGGCCGCAACGACTGCCGCTCTGGCCCAGGCCGCGCGAGACACCGGCACGGGTAAAGGAACCGGTAACCACCACCAACCCCCTCGGCCCCCCTTGAACCAGCCCTCTACATTCCCGCCATCCCCATTACCCACCGCCGCACACCTTTCCCCCGCTTCCCCTTGTGCCCCCTGACTCTCTCCCAAATACGCTCTCGCCGCCCATCTCTGCACACTCACTCACCCCCTGCCGACCCCCCACTCACACCCCCATGGCTGCAAGGCGCGCATACCTAATTGTTTGGAGAACACCATCTCTCCTCATAGGGTTTCCAAGCATCATACCTCTGCGCTCATACCCCTCCCTCCTCCCGGCTTGCAAACTCCCTCCTTCCCCTCTCCGAATCAACGCCCCCGCAGCTTTGCGTACCATCACCCTTCTTTTCGACCTCCGAACCCATCCTCGTTCTCTCTCACTTCGTCTGGGAATTCCGCCCACGTCCCTCTTCTCGTCCAAAAACCCAATCCACATCTCTCCCTACACTCCCAACCGCACTCAAACTCCTGGTCGTCTTCTTCCTGGGTCCCGTTTCTTCCACGGCACCGTCCACTAAGTGACGTCGTGCACTTAGCAAGCGGGAAAGACTTTGGACCCGTCGTGACCATCCGTGACTAGAGGGATTTTGGAGACTATTTGGCTACTCGTCAGGTCGCGGTAGGTCGACTAAAGTAAATGCATTAGGTTGCCTCTTGCGCGAATACTGCCGGCCTTGTGTACCTGGCTGGTAATCGAATAACGGGTTAATGTAAAAACACATTCTTTATTTATTTTCTTTTAAAAATTGTTGGGTAATTTCTCTTTATTCAAACGAAATAGTTTGAAACTAATTGTTTTTGAATGCGTAAAAAACTTACGTGTAAATGGTGTGGTCGGGTGGATGGTGATTTCTGGCGATATTGAAAAGGTAAAAATTCTGTGAATTAAAAGCGGAAAGAGAATGATTACTTAGTGAAAGGAAGCTGTATTGATAGCATATAATATTAACAAAGAAAAATAAAATTAATGGAGAAATTTCATGAAAGAAAAAATTGAAAATGAATGATCTAAGGGAGGGAAATCTGAATGATTTTAAAGGAAATTAGAGAATTTCTCTTATGAAAGAGAGTGTTTAAATGATATAAAGATTGAAAGTATTGTGATGATCTTTACTGCATAATGTGAAATATAAATGTCAGGTCAAATGTATTTTGCGGTGTCAATGAATAAATAGAGAAGAGTGGATATAAGTGGATATGAGTTTGTATTGAGAATATTGAACTATGGAAAATCTGTAAGCGTACATGGTACATTTAGAAAAATATTTTATTAGAATAATGAAAGGGTAATGTGCCTTAGGAATAGTAGTTCAAGTATGACAATTCAAGAAAGTGCATGGGACATTTATAACTACTTGAAATTTTTTTCTTATTGACAAGCCATATGTCGTGTGAAAATGTTCTTAGAGAGGACTAAATATTATACAATTATACCTAAAAGGGATCCTAATAATTAAATTTTCCAGTTCATCATTTTTAAAGTACGCTCTTTTACAAAAACGTAGAATATCTCAAGTAAAAATTGGCTAATTTACAGCTCTGAGGTTTATTTAAAATGGGTTTTGGTGATTTTATTTCTTATAAAAGCTTTTTAAAAACTTCTAAATAATTCGCTTGAAGAATTGTGAGAAATATCTCTAATTATTAGCACTTTTAAACAGTTATTCACTAAAAAAAATATATACACACACACATGGATGTAGAAATAAGGAAAAGGGATAGGTACACATATAAAAGACAAACACAAGAGAGGTGGGGAAGGTGCAATTGAGCAGATCACAAGTTGGAAAATATTTCCTTGACCGGGACTTGAACCACAGATCTTCCGACTTGCCAGGCCGATGCTCTTGTGATGTGCTCGATGTGTCTGAATATTTGTTCACCATATGGTCGTTTTTCGTGTTTGAAGTTTTGTGTGTGTGTGTGTATACATATATATAACAATTGTGTGAAAGTCTCACGGACGTGAATAATAATGTATATGAAGTTAGTACTAGTGGACAAAGACAAAAACACACAATCTCCAGCCGATAATCCACTCCCTACCGTCATTCACAAAAGATTCATACCATTTCCTGGAAAGGCTAAAAATCAACCCCCCTCTCTCCCTCCAGATACCGAGATTACTATGACCACTATAGACGCTACATCCCTTTATACATCCATTCTTCACTCAGAAGATCTCTCCGCTCTCTAATACTACCCCTCCCAAAGCCCTGAGCTACACATACCCAGCACAGATTCTCCTTCGCCTTTCCGAGTTCATCCTCACCCGTAATTCCTTCTCCTTTAACAATAAATTCCTTTTGCAAATCAAGGGTTTTGCCATGGGCAGCAGGTTCAGTTCTTCATATACAAACCTCTTCTAGAGAAAAAAATTTTCTTAAAACCACCCCTTAAACCTCTAGTGTGGCTCTGGTATATCGATAATATTTTCCTTCTCTGGCCACATGGTACTGATTCCCTGAAAACGTTCATTTCCGACCTCAACGTTTCGTCCTGTCTCCTTCAATTCTACGGTTTCCTCCTCCCTTTTCACCATCCTAAATGTAAACGTATCATTATTGGCACAAAATTTCACACTTCGGTGCATATAAAACTCACTAACAAACAACAATACTTATATTATAACAGTTGCCACCCACGTCACACCAAACGCTAAATGCCTTATTCCCTGTCCATAATAAGACAGAATCTGCAATGACCGTGAATCCCTTGATAAAGTTCTCTCACAATTACACCATTCCCTCCTCAAACGAGGTTATCCTGAATCCCTCCTAAACAAAAGGATTCGAAGGCATGCTTACACTTCCAAACCATCTTCCACCGCGGAAACCCACCCTCTTCCAATTTGGACCACATACTAATAATAATTAATTGCGTGTCTGCATGGAAGGAAATATTTTATCGTACTGGAGGTTTGGAATACGGCGTTGGACGTAGGGAGAGATGGAACTGAATAAGTGTCCACGGATTAGGAACAAGGAATAACTGTGGGAATAAATCAATAGAGCTCTACAGGGAAAAGTGTTTAATCATAACCAACACTTGATTTAAGAACAAAAATAGACGTAAGCATACATGGTTAATGCCCTGGGACCCGGAAATATCAGTTTTCCTCTATCATTGTTAAGCATACATTTATAAACAACGTAATTAATTCGCAGCTTCTCGGGAGCGGATGAGGGTTAAGGTTACATTTGGTACTAATAAAGTATTGGGTTAGATTCAGGACATTGAAACAAGGAATAAATCTGAGGAAATGGATTACATATGTTCTTGTATTATTTGGAGAAAAATGAGTACTCGGAGATATTGAAATAATTTATGAATGAAAATAGCTACACGGGGGAAGTAAAAGATAAGCAGGAGAAGATGGGAACTTCTACATAAAGAGATATGGGGACCCACAAACAAAACTATCTCAAACGCTGATAGGAAAAGGACAAGAAAACCATAAATTGCATGCAAGATAATTTGGAATACATACGTGAGAAGGAAGAGAAAAACATAAGCACAGAATTAGGTAGACTGAAGTAAAAGTATAAAAATTATAAACTGAGGTGGAAAACTAATAAGGCCGAAAAAGCTAGCTATGGGAAACTAAGTGAGAATTTATGGCAATGTTAAAAGAGGAAAGGTGAAATGAGTACCCTATACAGAGATATGCAACAGCTATGATGAAGTACAGAGTGAAAATCCGTAGCAATTATTAAGGGTACGGTAGAAAAACTACTAATTAACCCAGAAAAGATTCAGTAGAGATGGAAAGACTACATTATACAGATGACTACATATATAGATGATTTCTTCGAAGTAACACGGAAGTGTTGAATTAAAACTTAGACATTAACACACAGCACGAGAACACATAAAAAGAAAACTCACAATAATATCTTGATAATTTCGACGGACTCGAACTCCGCCTTCTTCGGAAGATAAGATATGACTGACTGATATGATATATGGGGTAAAGATATTGGGCCAGATGGCTTAATAAGAATTTTATAAATGAAGTAAATATGATGGATTAGGTTCAGGCATAATTTATTATAATATACCAAGCGAATGGAGGGACTTAAAATAAGGCCTTCGGGATAAAGAACATCACCGTGGAACATTTTGAGGGTTAAGGAAAACTTAATGGGTATCATGGGTTAATTCGTAACATTAATGAGAGTAGAGTTCAGATGGAGGATATGGTCGGATCAGTATTAATTTTCATCCAAAATTAGAAACAGGCAGGCAAATGTGAGAAATATAGCACAATATATTTGCTTTTACATACATATCCAGCAGCACTTGGGATCATTAATTAAAGAATTTAGAGGAGTACAAGCGGTTACTTAGAGGGTATTAGTTTGTGTGCAAAAAGGGGAGAGGTAAACGTGATGCCATTGCGTTGAGCTAAAATGGAAAGAAATCTCGAGAGTAATCACGATGTTTGTATGCTTCATAGAATTCTATAAGGCATTAGATACTGTAATGGGGTAGAAGCATTGTCTACGTTAAAGAAGAAAGGGGGAATTGGAGGTACATACGACTTATACGCAACCTTTATACATCTCTGACTATTCAGGTGCGTGTTAGGGATGAAGGGCAATGTTAGGGGATAAGACAGGGGTCTACTATTTCCTGTGCTTTTCATCGTATTAATATAACCAGATTAACAAATGGTCAATCCTTAGTATCCAGTCAGCCAAGAATTTATAATCATTGCGGAACGAATTTAAAATTGGTGTGACAGGTATGGAGAGGGAGTAAATGTACTCGTCATAAAACAGAGTTTATATTGTTTTGAGAAATAAGGAGGATATGTTGAGCATTAAAATTTGAGGATGAAATATTTTGGAAGTGTTTCGGACCAAGTTAGTCAAAGTGGTAGGAACTAAAGGCTAAATGCCTTTAGGAAATGAAGGAAGCTTTTACAAGGAGGAAAGAGTTTATTATAGATGAGTTAGAGATGCTAAATATCTTAATTGAATATTTTATTTGTGAGTGGTAATGAATGGCACAGAAATTTGCCCATTAAAGTGATTGTAGATTGTAGGCTTTTGAAATGTCGGTGTGGAGTGGGATGTAAAAAATCGATTGAGAGGAAAACTGACGAAAAAGTACAATAGGCTGTGATGAAGGGAGAGAGGATTGTTTCAAGTTAATCGGAACAAGGTAGAAATGGTGGATTCAGACGTTTTGATTGTCGATGGAATGATAAAGACTGTGATAGAGAGGAAAACGTTCGGCAAGCAAGGCAGGGGTAGGAAAAAGGATAGGCATGCTGAATAGAATAAAAGGAGGTTCGAGATGTACGAGATCCGGACTTGAAGGATTTATTGTGGTGCGGTGTGTCAGGTTGTCTTGTTAGGCGAGGCTTAGAAATGTCGATGTTCAGTCTGTTTCTTTTCAAAAGTACCTAAAAACGGTATAAATAAAAGTTCCGTTCTGACATTCGATTTAACACTCCTTTTCGCTTTTTATCAACTGTCATTTCTAGTTGTGCAGCATGATTATTAGTACGATTGACATATTTTTTCTTAATTTCGTTTAATGCATCCTGCCTTCTAAATAGTGCTCATTTTTAGGACTATTAAGGTCATCCGTTTTGACTTTCTTTTCTCTCTCTTCATTACTCACGTTTGTGTTTTTCATTCAAATCAAAAGACAGTTAAGACTTGAGTCTTAATTATATTTTTTGCTTCATGGCTCTTATTCTAGAGTAAAATAAAGTTGAAACTCTCCCATTCTTTCCCACTCTACGCTACACGTCACTTCCATTCCATTCACTCCGGAGTTCTCGTATGAAAAAACGCAGCAGCGTGAATTTAAACAATTCGAGTCACTTGTTCGCAAGGGCGGCTGAGATTGTTTCTTTAATTTTTTATTTCATTTTATCCGTTGCCTTCTACACAAAGTGACTCCGAAATAGCTGTCAATTTAAGATACGGCAGAACGTTTTCACCATAATTCCATCCCAGCATCCAAGCTTATCTTTCTTACTGTCATTTATAGTATATATTTTCACAGTCCTTCACATTGTGTCACTAATTAGTTATAACTAATTTTTCTAATGTAGTATGGATATCTCTTGATAAATTATTGCGGTTGATAGATAAATGTACGTTTTCATAAAATAGCATAAGTTTTTCAGCAATAAGAGATTTTTAAATGGGATTTTAACGTAGTTAGCTACTTTAGAGGCCATTCTCTACCCTTGATGTTATTACTCCCATACATCATTACGTGTTTATAAGTTTCATTAATGTTCGGAAGATAAAAATAGATGCAACTGAAAATCAGTCGTAATTAGAGATAGCTCTACTTTGAGGGCAATCGTAATTATACGCTTCCCTGCAAATACACAAGATAAGCTCAAATATTCAAAAAATATTTTATACGAAAATTTCACTCATTCATACATTAACTCTTTTCGCCATTAGGCTGCACTGAGTCAACTAAATTAAGAGGATTAAAACATCGTCCCCAATTCTACCAAAACATTCAAAATAAATATTTAAAATTCTTTTTATATTTGCCAATAGGAGATTTTTTTGTTCACTTGCTATACACTGTACCCACATTATGCAACGCTAATGATAATTGATAAATTATGTCTGATTAAATATTCTGAAATGATTGATATTACCCAGAATGCATTCAGAATTATTTTTCCCACGTTGACTTAGTTATTATTTCTTTGTGATGTTAATTTTAAAAAATTTAAAATATTAGATCAAGGGTGCACTAATTTTTCATTAAAAAAAATTGATAATACAGCGATAGCCGCGTATCAATTTCCAATGACCTTACTGGAGGATTTGAAAAATAATTCAATTTAATCTTCCAAAATAATGATTATTTGCCAATACTTTACACACAATTTGACATACTTTATGAAAAGTGTTTCTGAAAGATCCTTTTTTAAACTATTCATCTCATTGGATACTTCTGAGTAGAGTTCATGTGTGTAAGGTATTCCATAATGATATAACTTAACCAAATATTATTATTTCAAATAGAATAAATTTAAGGAATGGGTGTATATTTTCCATTAATGAATAATTGTTCGAGGAAATACTACGAAAATCTAATCCTGGGAGATAAAAAAAATAGGGAAGATGCATTAGAAGTGAATTCAAAAATACTGATGCAAAAGATAAGGTAAATAAGTAGATTGAGTGAAATTCTAAAATAATTTATTTAATGGAAATGTGAAATAAAACTTTTTTATGTTTGTGGGTTACCATGTGATGATTAAGTTAAAAGAATTCAATTTCATGCAGGATCACTTCGTATGCATTCATGTATGTATTGTATTCATTCATTAATGATGTCAGCGATAGAACGTTTTGCCAAAAGCCTTTAGAATCGTAAAAAAATAAGGGCCAAATTTTCTCCGCCAACAATAGTATTTTCTTGCACTCAATGTGTAGGCAGAGAGAAACCAACCAAAGAAACATGCCATGCATTTTTAGGATGAGACATTAAATGAGTGTGCCTATTTTATTCCGCTCTTGCAGAGTTATTATATCCGAAGGACATCAAAAACGTACAAAGTGAAGGTCTGCTTCATAGAAAGAACTTGTACTATGTATGAAGAGGGATGCTTAATGTTGACAACTGTTCTTGATGGACGGCTTGAGTCGTAGAGAATTAAATTTGCTAGATGTAAGAAGTTTGCAGATACACGCAAATTTATATTTTTGCAATATTTCGCCCATAAAAATCAGCTAAAATCAATTCTAAGATAAATAAATAATGAAAATATTCTTTGTAATATGAATAATAGGTATTATATGTTTTAATTTGTATGAATTAATTTAAAATTTTTAAATATATCGGAAAAACCTCCATGCTTTAATAAACATAATAATAGCGTAAGAGACAGATGTACTATAGGGTTTTCCACTATTACAACTCAGGAACATTCTCCTGGTATATGTAAATATTATATATTAATCTCCTTGAATGCAAAAATTGCATAATTAAGTAGTAAATCAAATGAAAGACATGTTTTTTCCCGGGAACCATGTTCATATTAATACGCTAATTTGTGCAATAGTACCGATAAAATAAAATGGTATTATTGTAGTTAGCTTCTCTTTGGGAATAAATATGATTAATTTTCAAAAAATTTAAGTAACTGCGTAATGATTTTCAAATGAAAGTATCGCCAAAAACTATGTGTATTCAATTTTTTTGACCGGGGAGCGAGTTAATATTTGTTTTCGGATTTGCTCATTCTTAGGCTAATCAGTGGTTGTCTCCAGAGAATTCTGAAGGGATAAACGACGACTAAATGATTCGTTAGAGTACTACCTAAAAAAAATAGTCACTTATGACATCCCAAATTACGCAAATGTTCCCATGAGGATTACGCTCATCTAGCTCTCGTAATCACAAAAAGTGTATAATGAGGGCATGTGAGATATCCCTTTCCAGAGCATAAACCGATAAGAAATCCACAAGCCGTCTCTCCTGGATGTACATTTATATGGTTCACCTTCCTTAACCTCCCAATATTCTCCGTTTTGAATCTTAGATGTAGTCTCTTCCCCGCTCTCCCCGGAAATATCTCCGTTGTCGTCTTTGGCATTTGCAGAAAAAAATGTTTTCTTAAGATTTTCCAGTAATTTTTTTGGTTATATTTTATATTAATTGATATATTCTCTCGAAATATAAACATAGATCTTATGAGTGAAATTTATTCGCCACTTAGGATTTTTATCATTATCATAAAAAGGCACCAAATATATAACAAGGAAAATCCGAAGAGTGTATATTTACTTTGCATTTCTTCATACGCGTATCATTTTACACGTAGTATGAAGTGCTAAGATATAAGGTTCTAAATTGTTTAACGAAAGAAGCACTCTGGATTGGGAATAATTCATTTGCTCAAGTAACCATTTGAATTCACGATATATATTACTGGTGTACAAAATGTATTTGTGCACCAGTACTAAATTTCTCTCTCTCATTTTGTAAATATTTCATTTTCCTTATTTCAAAATAAAATTCCAAAGCAGAAAGTCTTGTAACCCAAAAATCCATTTATAGTTATGTCGGTTTTTTAGAGAAAGTTGGAACACAACGAGCTCCTTAGCGCTAGCAGTTTCCTACTTTTACGATGATCCTACGAGATAAAACAGAGTATTTTGCAGCGGAACACCGAAGTGGAAGAGCCAATTCTACCTTCACTATTTCCATCTCGATTCGCATTAAAGTTTTAGCTATTTTGCGGTTTGAATTTGCTGCCAAAAGTGTGGTAGAGGGTGAATTGATTGTCAGAAGCAAGAAAAACGACGGAAATAGGCTCGAAGAAATTAGACCGTTAGAGGTATCCCCGTTCGCCGGCACATTAAAATTCCTGGAGTGGATTAAATGGATTGGGAGCTTCCTCGCCCTGTCTCAACTCATCGGATATCGCAAGCCCCCGAAATTAGTAAAGAAGACTACTTCTCACGTGGTGCTAGTTTCATTTACAACCACCACACTCTTATGAGACACATCCAGAGGTGGCTTCGCAGAACACTTAAAAGTACTTCCTCTGCCTCCGGCTCAAACGGAACGCTCTTTTCCCTAAATATAGCGTGAGCAAATCATTTCATAAACACCGCTTGTGAATATTAAGAGAAAAATGGGAACACGCTTCTCCTTCCGCTTACAAAGCGAAATATAACGAAGAGTTTTTTTTTCAAAGAGATCTTAGTGGGATTTCATTTACAGTAGAATCATGTGTATAAGTTCAGTTACTTCTACAAAGTTACTTATTCAGAGTGTATGATATGTACTGGTACTTACTATTAAACTGTGCTGTAACAAACAATGATAACAAATAAGGATCTGTCTTTTACGCTATTTGTCGGAATAGCGTAAGAGACAGATCCTTATTTGTTATTAATATTGTTCGTGGTGATCCTTATTAATATTTAGCGGAGAGATCCGTTCTTGATCCTGTGTAAGAATTTCACATCAGATACGTAGTGCACGGCGTGAGAGAGGTGGGAAATTCTAAGGGTGAGTACAATGAATGGGATTAATTTATGTGGGACGATGGGCAATTTTGATAAAGAGATTAGCAATACAGTTGAGTAACTCTGTAGTTAAGGGGCAGACAGTTGGCCACATTGGTGCATAGTATTATAAAATCAGAGGGAAACAATCAAAAAACCCCAGTCTTGGAACAAGGGGGCCTGACTATTGGAGTAATTGTATAGAAGCCAACTAAAGCCATAACCTTAAAAATTTTGAATGTTTTTGTTAATATGTTTGTGGAAGTTAGTTTATTATCAAAAATAAATCGCCGTGAGATCTGTCAGTGGACCTGTCAATACTTGGGCTGCTTCGCTCTAAATCTGTTCAACAATTTAGAGTGAAGTAGCTGTGCAATTAAGAGAGTATGGTCCCGGATAGTCAGAGCCTGCGGATATTGTACAGAGTAATAATTAAAATCCTGTGAGTAATTTGAGGTAAATGATTAAAAATATAATGTTTGTGAGCATAATGACTGGAACTGGGGGAGAAGGAGGGTTGCGAAATTGAAATTGGAGAATAGCTAGTCATTTATTTATTTAACAAAGCAGCCAAAAACGGCACAAAGTCTTTTACATTGGCTGGCAGACAATACATATGACATACATTAAGAAAAAGAACGAGTAAAATCAATAAAAAATAATGAACAGTTATCAAAATAAATGCCAAGAACAGCTATAAGATAGTAGGAGAGCACATATCCAAGCAGAGAGGGACTATCCGGCGTTTAAGGAAAGAGATGAAAGCGTTGAGTGAGGATGAGAGGTGCAGAGAAGGATACTGGATGCTTAGGGAATTAAATGTAGCGGGAAGTCGATGGAATAGGGAACGTTGAGAGACCGAGAGACGGAAATTTGGAATCTGCAACAGACTCAAGTTACGTGTCGGCCGAGGGGGAACCCGAATTGAGAATAAAGGAGGAAGGTCATTGGTACGGAGAGTTCCGTTGAAGATGCTATGCAAGAATTTCATATCACATAGCAATTGACGGCGGTGGAGAGGGGAAATACCAAGGGATGGGACTAGGGCGGGCACTAGGGCGGTCAACACCTTGAAAATTTACATCGTTGAAGGAGAAAGGAATTGGAATCCGCTGTGATTTCCTCCTGGCATTCATTAGTGACAAAATCTTTGTGAGGTATCCTGAATTTCCTCACCGAAGAGTTACAAATGAGACACGGGTGTTAGGGTTAGGATGAATCTTCCATAATTTCCAAGCCAAGAGATTGTTTTTCAGAACATGGTCGTTTTAGGGGCATATCATGGAGGCCTTTTTGATACGGTTCGCGAAAGGACGGAATCCAAGATGGCACAATTCAAGAGGTAATAAAAGACATTCAGACCCCGCTCTGGGTTTCCACACCCCAGGAAGATCCAGGAAAGGTGAGAAACGGCCCGGGATTCTGCAGACCTGATTGCAGCATTTTCTGCAAAATCCCGAGCCCTTTCTCACCTTTCCAAAATGTGTTGTTTCTGGCTATCAAGATATGAAGGGAAGGTGAAGAATTTAGTCAGTATCAAACACGTAGAAAAGTATGCATCATAGCTATGATGCATACTTCTCTTTGAAGAGGAGGGAAAACAATGATTTTCAGTGACATTTGACATAGGTAAACGTAGGACGAAAATTTGCACACAAAAAACACTTCACAGATATCATAGCACATTCTTTCAAGCACCGTCCATTATTTACCTCCTGAAGTAAGGACATGCGTTAATTTAAGCTCTTGTATGAAATACTAGATTTATTTGTTTTTTAAGTTTCTCGGTATTGAAAGGGGGAAATGTGGGATTCGGTAATGGAACTTTTGATATATGAAAGCAGTGGATGAATAAAAGGTCCCCGGGAGGAAACGGGTGAATAAAATGCATGTGCAAAATTTGGCATTGAGTTTTTTCTTTAAATGACTTGTGCACCGAAATGTCGACATATTTTAGCGGTTGCCACGATTTCCTGCCATTTCTTAGCGTTCATGGAAAGTCGAAATATGTCATGGGGAAGTTTTGACATGCACACTGAGAATTCGGAACTTTACATGTATGAATTCAAAAATCCGAAAAGGCGTGCATTCGAAACGTCACTCGTACACGACCTGGGCTCATTCAAATATAAGTTTTTTTTATAGTTTCCTTGTATCCTAGAGAATTTCGTATACATGTACTTTTCACTTTTACATTATTTTCATTTCTCCAAGTACAAACCGAATTCATATATTCTTGGATACACTGTTACTTGGATATGTTGTACCAAATCTTCAATATTTGACTTTGGGGATTGAAAATAATTAGCACATCAACGTGGTACGGATTTGCCACATTTGTCTGTTTTTAAATAATTTTTCAAGTTATAAACACGGTGGAGTTAAAACTTAAAACTATAGTGGGGGCACATTATAGGAGAGAATAGCTCAAGACTTTATTTTAATAATTTAAATTCTAAATATATTTCCTACGTCATTATTGAATAGGATGTAACTAGCATTTAAAAAAGCCTTTATATATAATAAAATCATGGATACGCACATTCTAGTCGATTAAATTTTTCAAACTCCATTATAATTCTCATTGCATAAAGTTAAATAAATATTTGGGTTGGCATCGAGATTTAAGTTTATAATCCTTAGCTATCTTTTAGAATGAAACAATAAAGCTAAGGTTGTCTTTAAAAACACAATTTGACAGTGAACAGTAAAGAGAACGAAAATCCATTTTACATGTTCTTCGTAAAGAGCCTAAGACTGTAAGCTTAAAAAATAACGCTGCATTAATTACTAAAACTTACTAACAGTTGAAAAACTTTATCTCCACTACAATTGAGTAATTAGTATTAATAAATTCTTAATTTTCTTACATCCCAAATGATTGTAAGCTTATTGATTGATGTCCTTGAAAAATCAACGTTTCACAAAGTACATATTCTGAATTCTAAAACATCGTTTCCTTTCAAAAATCGGTTCAGCAGCATCACCTTTAGTGTGCTAATCTCAAGTTCGAGTGAAATTACTCAAGCATTTAGTTGTATTGATAACCTTTTCATTACCGTTATTACTTGGTGCTTCAAAGCATAGCGATTGATATATGCCACTCATAGTTTGTAGTAATTTTGTTTGGGAGGCGACCGACATCTAAGGCCATTTGCGCCATTAGGGATGGGTGAGAAAGGAAGGATGGAGAGAAACCGGGCGTCGGCATTAGCCTACGAAAGACCCAAGGGGTCCGCAGTTTAACGTCCCATCCGACGGACGGCTCTCCACAAAGCACCTCAAGTAGGGATCGGGATACCACTGAAAAATATTTGTTGTCCTTCGCGGTGGGAAGTACTTTAGCCTCCGCACCATCCAGATCCCCCATTCCACTCATTTCCCATATTCGGACTGAATATTATAGTTTTATGTGTTGTTCTTCTGAATATACTATCCATGAAAAACTATGTAAGGCGTTTTTGCGGTTCTAGGACAACCTTTATCAAGGAAGGGAAGAAATGTGTGAATGAAAGATCCGTTTCGATCATTTTATGTGACCGTCTTTCACTATGTGATAGTTAATAAGCGAGCGAAACCGTAATTTGAGTCTGTAGCTTTAGTAGCACATATAATTTTGTCACATGTTATTAGATGAGCATAAATTATCTTCATCGTATCATAAATACCACAGCTTATACCATCACAGTATGTTCAATACAGGATTGGGTTTCTCTGTTTTTAAAATCTACCGTCGCAGACTTCGTAGTAACTTCAAAGAACTGCGGTGGATGCCATGACAGAAACTTGAACGGAATTATCTGCTAATATGCTTACAAATGTAACAACTACAAAGTGTACACACCATTCGAATTTTCCGGGATTATTCCATTCAAGGCGAATGATTTGTACGAGTACGTATTTGAAATTGTTGCATTCGTAGCAACTGTTAGATAATCCTGTGCATTTCCCTAGTATTTCACTAACCGTTCGGTGGCTTGTCAATGCACACACACATTTTGTGAAAGTCTGGAATTAATACGTACATAATGCGGTACATTTAAAGAGATATTAATGAGACTAAGTGCTTCAATTACTCATCGATTTATTTATCGCATTGAGCTTCACAAAGGGTGGTATCTCAAATCAGCATGGCACCACATTCCTCAATCCCATGTAAACTAATGGTGCTGAGAAATACGAGGTATTTTACATGATCAACAAAAGTTATACGATCCTAACCAAAGGGTGCTAGTAAAGGTCTCTTTTTTACTCGGTGTTTTTAATATGTAGATAAAATCATGCTTTTTACAGTTCTAGTTTAATAAAAGTGTATATTTCTTGATTGAAAGAATTGTTTCCCGCATGATTGTAAGTATTTTGTGATAAATATGGCTTGCGACCTCGATGTACATTACCGTATTGCCGGTGAATCCAGATATCTTGTATTTTTGAGTCATTATCATGTATGTATTTAAGGAGCAATAGAATATATAATCCATTTTTCTGAGAGATGCGAGACCTGCAATTAGGATTCAATTATTATTATTTATTCACTTGAAATTATTATTATTATTGGTGCTCCATATCAGTTTTAACAGGCCTTTTTTTAATATACTTACTCAATTCAACACAAAAATTTATGCACGTAAACAAGTCATTATATGTGGCATTCATGGACTTGGACAATGTTGAATGGAACAAAATCTTCAAGATACCAGATGCGCTTGGAATAGACTACAATGATCTAAGAATTAAACATCACCTCTACAAGAATCACGTAACAACCGTGCAAATGAAAAACGGAAGGAAAATAGAAGCCAAATGAAAAAAAGGAGTTCGACAGGGATGCAACCTCTCACCAGCAATATTCAATGTATATCTAGATGAGGTAATAAAGGAAGCACAATATTTGGTGATTAAAAGAGTCAAGGTCAATAGCGAAGAAATTAACATGCTGCGGTTCGCAGACAACATTGAGGTAGTTAGTAGCGGAGACGCGAGAGGGCCTGCAAGCAAACCTTAATACTATTGACCAAGTACTGAGGGAATATAAAATGAGCATCAACAAGAAGAAAACGAAAATCCTTGTGTGTGAAAGAGAGAAGCTGAATGCAAATATCAAAATTCGAGGAGTGAAGTTGGAGCAAGTGGAATCCTTCATCTACTTGGGGTGTAAGAAACTCGACCGACATCAAGCGAAGAATAGCCCAAGCAAAGGAGGTGTTCCTTGAGAAGAGGCAACTACTATGTTCAAAGAACATAAGAATGCAAACAAGGAAGCAGTTCGTCAAAACGTTCCTGTAGAGCATGGCACTCTACGGATCGGAGACATGGAACATTGGAAAAGTAGGCCAACGAAGAATAGAAGAATTTGAAATATGGTGCTGGAGGAGAATGATGAAGATTAAATGGACAGATAAAGTGAGGAGTATATAGGAGAGCAGAAGAGGAAAGGACCATATGGAGGCCTCTACGGCAAAGAAGAACTAGACGAACTGGAAATAGCTTCAGGTACAATGGATTAGTTAGGAACACAATAGAAGGAAAAATTGAAGAAATGATCCCGCAAGTAAAGCCAAGAGACAAGTTCATAGGGAAAATTAAGAAGGACGTAAAACAGGGGACCTATCAGGGAGTTAACTGAATGACGGAATCAACACTAAATAGAGAAGAATGGAGGGCTGCAGTAAACCAATCTTAGAATTGAAATAATGATGATGATGACTTTTCAATTCGCTCAACAATGCTTGCAACGCGTCGGTTGACTGAAAAACTAACACTAGACCGTCCAGAAACCTGGCTTATTTTATGAATTCTTCAACTACTTCCATTCCCATCTCCAGTTTAGCCCCTGTTTCTTTAACCTTTCCCACATATAGTATACGTTCAATAGCACAGATGATAATGGACACCCCTATTTCGTCTTCCTTTCTAATACTGCCTAATTGGAATTTCCATCCACCATTGGCACTTGAGCAGTCTGAGACGTGTACAGATTGCGGATTAGCCTCATATCCCTCCAATCTATTCCTATATACTGCCCCATGTTCATTAATTTCACCGATTCACTCTGTCAAACGCTTTCTCTAAATCAACAAAACAGACAAATATATCCTGATTGTATTCTATGTTCCTCTAAACTGCCTAATAAGTTATTTCATTATTGCCTTGGCATCACGCGTGCCTCTTCCCTTACTCAACCCAAACTGGTCATCTCCATGTAATCCAGTTCCATCCTCTCCATTCTCTCATTAATGATTCTGAATACCACTTTAGCTGCGTGAGAAATCAAATAAAATTACGTTACATTATGAAAATCAAATGAAAAACTCGAGTAAATATTTTGCTTATAGTCAATTTATATGGTTCAACTTACTCCTTAATTAAAAGTTCGAGACCAACTAGTAATTTTAACTTCTTATAACTTTGCAATGTAGAACGAATGCGTATATAAAATCAATTAGTTATTGTGCCTCAACTACTTGAGCTCATAAGCTCAATGCAACTCATCAGTTTTATTACTTTCCTTGAAGTTACCAGGGGAAATGTATGAAGCCCACTTAAATGATACAAAAAAGAATTAAATTCTTGGTCCCGAAATACTTAGGGCTTAAGGGAAAAATATGATATTCATGATATCATGGCTTGTGATGTGAAATGGGTGATAAATTTTTCTCTCATTCTCGCTTTCTTTCTCTCTATATGGTTAATTAAAGTTTTAAACTATATTTTGCATTTTCTTTGCTTTTGTACAGCAGGACATATATAGTTTTCATCAAAAGTGGGCATTTAAACGTAGTTCTAAAAATTCAATCAGGTCAGAGAGATATTTTTTCGTAGCTAAAAATAAATTTTGAATAGGGTCACTGTGATGAAAATAGAAATGTAATATTCTTTTCCACCATCTGAATGTTCTGCTGGAGTTTCAACGCCGCGGCTCACGTATTTCGCATTAAATCCGGAACATGGAAAACCGTAAATAACGCTGCTTTGCAGCGGCAGGAATTAATAGCGCTGGAGGGAAAAATCATAGATACTGGTTATTCTGAACGTATCGCTGCAGTCAAGCGGATTTTCGAAAAAAAATATCGAGGAAAATTCGTAAATTATGTCCTCCAATGATTTTGCGTACCATCGTTGGCAATTCCTAAATGACGAACAACATGCGAAGCCTGGAGGTAATTTTTCTCCTTTCAGACTTACATCATGATTGATAATTTGTATTTCGTGATTTCATCTTTAACTTCGCCATGACCTCTTTCGAGACCATAACATTAAGCAGTGCGCCTTGTATTTGGGTCTTAGGACACACTAAGAACAATGGTGTTTTCAGAAATCGAGCAATATGAGCGAAGGGAGTCATAGTTTTAGGAGATCAAGCTGAAGATTACATTTCAACCAAAAATTCGGATTCTTTTTTGTTATTTTGTAACCCATAGTCCTTCAGTTGCTTGTGAATAATGATATCAGACGTGAGTACTGCGAGATTTCGGGTATATTTTATATTTTTCTTATTATTGAACTAAATTAAAAGTATGGTCCGATGAATATGAAACAAACTTCGTATTATTCATATAATTGAACAAATTTGGCGATGAAAGAGCGACTTTCAGTAAATATCAATACATTTTTAAGAATTACTTTATTCATTCAAATAGGTACTTCATAAAAAAAGTTACTTTACAGGAGTTTAGACGTAATAACAGATATTTCTTTACGCAGAACACCTATACACCCTTCTTTTTAGGTAGACATTTTGAAAGGGGTCTCATTTGCAATTCATATTCATGAGGGAAAAAAATCTTCCAATCAATCCACAATTTCATTAATATAATATTTCTTTAGGTTCAGAAAACTTATCGGTAAATAAAATAGGTTTTATTGCTTTCCTTGAAGTTATCAGAGGTAAAATGTATGAAGTTACCATTTGCGAGATTATTAAGTAGGGTTCATTGTAAAATTGAGGTGAATATGTTGATACAGTTACCCTTAAAATTTCAGCAAATATTATAATTAAAAATATACTTATTGAAGGTGTAACATTGATTTCATTCATAGTGACTCAATTGGATTACTAAAATCCTTAATTTAATACGAGTATTAACTCATGAAAATGTAGGCAACTGAAACGCATGCATTATTTTCAAGTTCAAGCATTTTATCAATAACTGCTTAAAATGTTTGTATCTAACACTTAATGCCACACGAATAAAATAATAATATTCGCCCTACATAACACGTGACACGACATGCCGTACTTATTAAACGTGCCAGCTGAAATATATGGTTGAGAAACCACTGGCTTATTAACGCTGGAGTCATCAAGTTCAAACTTTTGGTTATTAATTTCCTTGCTTAGCAATCACTAGAAATAAAATAGCTCCCCCCCTTTTAGATGTGCCACATCGGATGTCATTTATTTTTTTTTCAATATTATTTTTCTTAATTGAAAACATGTCAGATATAATTTATATAAGAAAAAGAATTTATTGTGTATTTCTTCATTCGAAAAAATGTTAATTCAATATGTCTTTAATGAAAGTTTCATTCATTGACTTTCTTCTTGTAATTTTAAACTACGAAAAGCTGGCTAATAAAACACCTGGAGGTCTCAACCACAGTAATCAGGCCAGATGTTGGTTTTTATGGGGAGGGTACGAGTCAAACTCTGGGAATGGGTCCGGTGGAGGTTGAAATTCACATATCAAATGGAACATATCCTTTTGCTACGGCACCTGTGGTTACTCAGGAAAAGTTGGTCCACAGGAAACTGCTTGCATCCGTCACTCGGCTTTGGATCCTTTAAAATCCGGTAGCTGAAAGTTCTAACCAGTGGATTATCACTCCTTTCATTTAATAGGTACAATAGCTTTATATGCATTATTTTGTAATTATAACTCAATCTTTTTTCTCACATGCTTGGAAATACTCCTTTCATTTTTCTTCATGAAATATTTTGAAATGTAATTTTGCAATCTCCTCTTACTGTCGTAACTTCTTTTCTCCTTGCACTTTTTGTCTTTCAACAAAAATGTATAACCTGTTACATAGGTTGAATAGCTTGGTTACACAAAAACCGTAAGATAAAAACCAAATTAAAAATCAGAATGAAATTATGAATAAGAAATATGGTTAATAAGTTTGTTCCTTTTTACAAGAATCACCGCATACTCGCATGAGGGTGATTTCGTCCGGTCAATTACATATTCTCCTTTTCTCTATTGGTTTTTTGCCACAACAAATAATATTCTAATAGTTTTTCGACGATTTTGGAAAAGGCTTTCGACCGAGGGGGGGGGGAGGAACTTTTGAGATCAAATTCAAAATTCCTTTTTATATTTCCTCCCAACTGAAACGCTACAATCTCTTTTGGTGCTAATTAACTTCTTTCCTACGCATATTAATTAATGCACAAAAAGCGAATCCCTTACGCCTGCGGTCAAGGGTGCGTTATTGACTCAGAAACCCTGGAGCGATGCTGTTGGAGGGGTACGAAATCAGGTGTGTCCTGAGATTCGACGGCGAAAATTAACCCATAACGATGTCCCTAATCGCCAACCATCTAGAACCCTTCCCCGACTCCCTTTTGTCTTGGCCCGTTCCATTTTACCTCTGACGCTCCTTTTTTTTAACTAGTTCACAATTTTTACCCCGAACTCTCACTTTCTCCCTCCTATTCGCCTCCCCCTTAACCTCCAAGGCTCTCCATCAACCTCCCTCCTATCCCATATCCGCCGATATTCCGACTTCCTTTTATTTGCATTCCTTTGACGTTCTTCTTCCCTACTTGACTTCCCTTCATATCCCTCCGATTTTTCAATCTACTCTCTCCTCCCATTCCTTCTCCTCCTATACCGCCTGCTCTTCTCCCTCTCAACTCTGCCCAGAACCCTCCTTCCCCTCATTTTCCCAATAAAACTTAACTACCTTCATAAAGGCGGAAATGAAAAGTCTCCCCCTTTCAGCCTGCTCACACTCCCTCCTTTCCCAGGCTTTCCTCAACCCTTCCCCCTCCTTCCTCACGGATGGTGCTTTTCAGGGGTCATGGTAATGTTTCCTGCCCTCGGGCCAGGCGAAAGTCACCCGGCTACCCAGCCAGGGAAATCTAGGAGCCGGATACGTCGCTTACTTTTGTTTTTATTTCTTCACTTGCATTTAAAATCATTTAGGACGAAAATGATATCAATTTCCAATTCACCCTTGTATCTTCCACAGATTTTTATAACATTCAAATATGTGTGTGGCACTTGTCATCAAATTTCAAGCTTCAAAAGCAATTATCAATCCACTAATTAATTCATTCCAATTTATCAGTCGTTCTTTTCCAGCTAGTCTTCATTTCTCCTCGTCGCATTTTTCAATTTTTTTGCCATATTCCATTCCTTAATTTTTCCTATCACTAACCTATTTTATGATTTGGTAATATCTGACTATGCGGGTACAAAGGCTTACTTTTGCCTCCGTGTAGAGGTTGTTTTACCATTTTATTTCTTGGACGCATTTAGTAGCATTAACCATAGCTTTTAGTCGTGTTGATGTGTTCCAACTGTTGGGCCCGCGAAGTGTGGCCTTACGCAATCAATCATTTAATGAAACTTAATGGAATACCAATTCGACTGAGATGAGTATTTGAGTTTATAAATCATAGCTTTGGAACTCTTTATGCCCACTAAATTTAATTGAGAATTTAGTTTTTAGTAGAAGAATTTAGTAATTAATCAGGTTAATTGCATTAAATTGATTCGAACTTAAAAATTTAAAAATGTAATCACGCGGAAAACTATGTTTGGTGTGGCATATGCACAAAAACTAGCGGTTCATACCTAAGCATATGATGCCGTATTAGAGATGAAAGGGTCAGAATTATCCTTGTCATACCACATAAATTGCAATCTTATTCGGAATATTCAAGATGTTTCATATCCCGCTTTGAAAAATGACTCAATTACCTCGTACATCTGTCTGTATTCTAGACAAGTTATTTGTGACTCGCTAAATCTCCATACGAGGAAGTTTAGCCATTTACCATGCAAAATTACAAAAAAATATAGGTAAAGAAATAACTATTTTTAAACTTATAATATGGTTTATTAGGCAATTATAATTCCTGATAAACCAAATATAAAACTAAAACATTTAATATTTATTAAAAAGTTGGTTAACAGCATACGGTTTTTTAACTATAAAGGATTAACTTAGCCGTAACATATAATAACTTCGAACCCCATTTCAGATCATTGAACATTTTTTTCTTGCAAGTTTCAGCATTCCCATGAATGCAACATTGTTACTTGTCTCTGCATTTCCGGGTTCTTCATCCGCGTTGGTGCCAACGCGGATGAAAAACCCGGAAATGGAGAGAGAAACAATTCAACGCCACGGAAACCTTCGCACGAACATTGTATCTTATTTAATTGTCTTTATGTATTTCTGCAGTTTAATTGACAAATAGATTCAGTATAGTATGAAGCATATAAAAATATCTAAACCATATTTTAGAAAACAAACTTACAATTTGTTTACAAAGCCTCAAAGGGCACTCATCATTTGACGCATGAACCACATACTAGATAATCTTTACTTCCTAAGCAGGATCTAATTCCAGAGTTACCAGACCTAAACCTCTGACTCTGAGACCTATATCCGCATTATTCAAATCTCTTAAACACTCATTGATTTCCCTAATCGCCTTACTTCTAGAGGGATACCTCTTCGGCGTGAAAACCACAACGAAAAGGATAAAAAGACATTTCTTCATTCAGCTCTCCCCTTCAGGAATCCACGAAAAATCCTCCACACCGTCTCCCGCCATTCACCTCCTCCCTCCATACCCTCCCCCTTGATCCTTCCTCCGTCAAAGTTACTCTCTTTCTTGCGACTGCCATCTCGCTTCCTGTCCCCTTTCCGCACTGAGGGAAAGAGAAAACGTGAATTTTCCTACATGTATTCTTAAAGAAATGCTCCTACTCAATTCACTTACAACGAGAACGCCTCAGCGCTCCTATCCCGAAAAGTCAGAGGTTCAAGATAAAGAAGACGTGAGAAGAAAGTATGAGGCCCGTCACGTTTGCAATGCCGCATGCCCCGCGAGTAGATCCTCACCACCTTCATGGCGTATTGAGAGTAAGGAAGTTTTCAAATTCTTCAAGAGATTGACTTAGTTTGTTTCTCTTGCATATGGTGATAGTCCTCTCGTCCTAACAGTGCTGTGAACCGATTTGATTTGCCACCTAAGGAGATGCGTAGGCGGTAAAACAAGAAATTTACATGATTTTCTTCCGAGTTTGGTGTAATTAAAGAAAGAAGAGTAAACATTGGAGCGTGTTTAACTCGATTAAACCTATAATATAAGCCGTTAATGTATTTGGGAGGAATTAATAATGATAAGTAAGATCAGTTCGGGGGTACCAATAATTGCTATAAAATCCAGATCATTCATCTCCGTTAACCATCTCAGATTAACATCCATAAAGTATGTTTGGTAGATTAAAAATTCATCGTTCAATTACAATGATAAGAATATAGTAAACCGGACCGAGGTTCATATCTCTCGAAAAAATATGGCTTGCGTCTATTTAAATTATGCATGGCTGCAATGAGTACTAACATGAATGGATATTGATTGGGCCATTTTAGGCCAGTTCTGTTCGTAGATTTTCATAAACCAAACTCGTTAGATTGAGATTTTCGCGAAATTTATAGCTGTTGTTTCAGTTGTACGATCATTATTGCGTGATTCCACCAATTTCGCGGATTTCGCCGAAGAATAACCACTATTGCCTGGAAGAGCGGAATATGATCGTTAATACTAGGCCATTTTCGAAATGAATATGATTTTGCTGCTTAAATTGCCCAGAGCCGAGAGTTCGTTCTGGTGGTTGGAGTATTGCCGAAATAATTCACAAAAGTAGCGGTTTCAGTTTTTCACGCGTAATAACAACTGATTTATACGGTGTTTCCTGTGTCAATTCATACTGGACCAATTATTCACGTTTTTCTACACGAAGAAACACTGACAGAATTAAATTGAAAAAATTAAGACATAAATTTCTTTCATGAACAAATTATAAAATTCTGTGCAGTTTTTAAGGGTATGGGAAACCACTAGTATCCTGTCTTTATTCTATAAATGAAAGTAGCAAATGCTGTCCTGAATATTAAATTTCACCATGCTGAAAATAGGCCTCGTTATATAATGATAGCAATTTTTTTCTAAGCCTAATTTTTCTCGTGTCGTAAAAATGGTCATCTCTTCAATGTTACCTGGTTCTCCCAAGTAAATTACCCATTCGATTTGTGGAAAATAATTATGGTGTGCTGAAGATAAGAAATATAATCCAGATGGAGGTTAAATTAAATTTTGGGCAGAATTCTCTTTTCTATTGATCCAATAATTTTCCGTTCAACGAAAGGGAATTCCGAATTTAAATGCAAAGGAAGGCATTTATTCCAATTTTTACTTTAAGTTACCTCAATGTCCTGGGTGGGCGTACTGAAAAATAATGATCAGTCTTCTGCCATCGAAATTTGCTTCTTCGGTAATTCTCTTCTTTTTTTCTTTATAGCAATCCATTGACTTCTCTTCAAATCTACGTTGCAATGCATTAATATTATCTCATTCGTTTACTCTGGGATCTACATATAAAAATGAGCACATTCCTTCATATCTTCTTTTCACGGTCGAGAATGGTACATTTACTTCTCATGAGCGGTAGGAAGTAATTATCCAAAATAGTTTTAATTATGCTTTCGTCTTTAAATCCGTCAACAAATATGATTGTCTCAACTTTCTTTAAATGTTGTTAGGAGAGTCCTATTTTTTTATTTATATACTATTATTTTTATTCTATTGTATTATATTATTGCTGCATGCCACCTCCAGGGTGTGTGGGGGGTGAATAAACACCTCAACAATTTTACCCGAATATGACCCTACCGCAGTTGAACAATGTCATTGTGATCCCCTATCGTTCGTGGAAAAAATGACACCTTAAATTCATCTGTTCTACATTTAATCTCTCTAATTTTATTAGTATGATCTCTCCTGCTATAGTATGATCGGGGTAATAATACATTTTCAACATCACTGCAATCTTCGCCCCGTGAGTAATTCCCAGCCTAGCTGCTCTAGTATTTTGGATACGCTACTAAGTTTATCCAAACAACGTTTTCCAAATCTAGCTCCTCTACGCTGAACGCGATCCAATTCGGAAAATCCAAATTCGTGAGGATCTCATATACGTTCAGTATATTCTATATGAGGCCTAGCCAGCGACAGATAATATTTCTCTTTGACCTTTTCATTACAATTACCAAGTACTCTTCTAATAAATCCTTATTTTTGTTAGCTTGTTCACATATTCCCCATGTCTTTCAACCAGGAGAGGTCGTGAGTGAGGGTAACGCCTAGGCATTTAATTGAGTCTTCACGTTCCGTTTCGGTGTTCCCAATGCGGTAGGCTTTCGGGTGAGAATTGCTCTTTTTCCAAAATTCAATAAATATGTATTTTTTTAATATAGTTTTATTTTAATTCCCAAGTGTCACACCAGCGTTGTATAGCATTAAGATCATCTTACAAAGCTACTGTGTCCTCAGGATCACGGATATCACGGTAAACCACTGCATCGTCGGCAAATAAACTTATCTTACTAGTGACTACAGAATCAATATCGTAAATATAAAGTAGGAATAAAAGAGGTCCGATGACACTTTCCTGGGGGACACCTGAAGAAACTTCTGCTGCATTTGAGCTAACTCCATCTATCAATTACACAGGCCAACAGTGGTTTTGGTGCCGGAGCTTTTAATGCTGATTTAAAGAACAATTGGGGTGCTGAATCCAATTATGACACTAGTTTATTCCTATCAGCTATAGTTTTCAAGATATAGATATGCTGTTACTTACGTAAAAAATCGTCTACATGATGATATGGGAATATTATATTAATAATAAAACCCACTAAATATAAAGACTTGATTTATTTCTAGGGCTGTTAAATCACCCACAAACACAACAGAATTTTACAATACAATTGAACAATAATGCTAAAAATTTTTACTGTAATAAAATAAATTGAAAAGAAAAAAATACATAAAAACATCACTCAACACATCGGAAGCTTCTTTTGCGCGATTTTCTTGAGTGCACTTTGTTCAAACAGTCTCGTTTTAAGCACCAGCAGTAATCTGCCATCATATGGTTATCCCATCTTCCTTGGTAGCGAGCTTCCATTGTTTTTATATCCTGGTGAAATCTTTCACCTTGTTCTTCACTTGTCTCCTAAATTTCCAAGAAAATTGTCTAAGTGGCTGTGTAGGTAGTGAACTTTTGTGCTCATATTACATCCAAGTGATTTGAAGTTACTGAGCATAATGTTTACCAGCTCAATATAATTTTCACTTTTGTGATTTCCTAGAAAATTTTTTATGACCTCAACAAATGACATCCAACTGATTTTTTCAATCCCATTCATTGACTCGACAAAAACAGGATACTTTGTAAGTTGTCTGATTTGTGGCCCCTCAAAAATACCAGCTTTAAGTTTTTCAATACTTATATGGGGCATCTTTAGTCTTAAGTAGCCGAAGCATGGTCCATCCTTGTCAAGAGCCTTTACAAATTGCTTCATTAGGCCTAGTTTAATATGTAGAGGCGGTAAGATGATTTTCTCTCTTTCAACTAAAGATTCAGCAATGATGTTTTCTTTCCCAACAACCAAGTTTTCTCTCTTAGTTCACTCCTTCTTAATCCAGTGGTTTTGTCTGTCCCTGCTATCCCAGAGGCACAAGAAACAAGGATATTTTGTGTAGCCACTTTGCTGCCCAAGAAGAAAGTTCACCATTTTTAAATCTACACAAATCACCCAGCGATGTTCCTGGTATTTTATCTTCTGTAAGACCAATGCTATTGTATCGTATTCTTCTTTCATTTTAGTTGAATGAGCGATTGGTATTGCGCCAAACCTGTTACCATTGTGAAGAAGTACACATTTTAAACTACGCTTGGAGCTATCAATAAACAAACGCCAATCACTAGCATCATATTGTGATAGTAGTTCCATTTTTTTCCAAAAGACCCTTAACGTCTAAAAAAAATGTAAGATTGTCTTCTTGAGTAAAGAAGGGTAGCATGTCCTTTTCCCTTGTGTGATAAAAACTTATTTTTGTACCGGGTTGCAGTAGATTCTTTTCATGCAGTCTTGATGCTAGTAGTTCGGATGCTTCCTTCGATAAATTCAGTTCTCTAGCAAGATCGCTTAGTTCATCTTGATTAAATAGTTGAGGAATTGTTGATACCCCCTCGTAGTCACTGCCACTATCGTCAATAGAATGAGAAATGTGTTCAAATAACTCAAATTCTTCCTTAGATATATCTAGTAACGTCTGAAATATTGGGATTGGTATTTCTTCTGAATAGGGTACCGGGCGTCTAGCTGAAGGCAAATCTGGATATGTTCACTTGTGGCAATTTTTTCGATTAATTCCCGAAACATTTACTATGCAGAAATAACAGTCGTCAGTATGGTTCACAGGTTCTCTCCACACCATTGGCACACCAAATTTTAGACTTTTCCTTTGTCCTGTTGTCCATTGCCGCAGATGTTCAGTACATGTTTTACACACAAAATGCGGTGCCCATGTTTTATCTTGGTCACCAAGCTTAACACCAAAATATCCCAAGTATGCACGTTTCACAAAGTCAGCTTATTGAAAATAAAAGGAACACCGCAGAGTGGTTATAAATTAGTATACTTATAGATTTATTTAACTTTGAAAATTATTTTCCGGAATATATCAAATATTAAAACAACTAATCGTAAGATGTGCCATATCTAAAAAAGTAGAGCTGTTAAATAAAAACGGATTTCATATTTGGAATCAGCTCTACAAATATAGTTAAAATCAGCACAAAGATTCCCGGCACCAAAAAACAAATTTTTTTGTAGGCCTGTGTTATTATATGCATGGAATGCATAATGCTCTACGATTTTTGCTATAAAAGAAAAAATGGAGGTAACTCCAAAGTAATGGAATCAAGACATCCAAAAAAATTCCACGTGAAAGAACTCTTCATATTTCTATTTAATTTCATTTAACTGTAGGAAATTATGAAAAAAAAACAAAATTATACATACTTCAATCCGATTATTCAAACGTTGTTTTGAATAATACTTTCCTTCAAATTTTGCCTTATTTACAAAATTTGTAGTTATTTTAAAGATTTTAAGAATGATGAAGATTAAAGGTAATATTACGTACATTACATCTGCAAAATACCCCGCCCGTCGCCGCGTATGGGGATGGCTGTTATGGAACAAGCATCCATACCCAAACATCAGGTCAGACATTCAATTGAATACACATTTCCCTTACACCTTAACACTCGTGCACATATGCACATACTTTCTTATTTGCATCGGGCAATGATTGGTGTGTTAATATTATATTTGCATTTAAACTTTAAGTAATGAAATTTTGGTCCTTAAGCAAAAATATTTTGGTACGAGTACTTGGGTTCGATTTTGTTAGAATTTCGTATCTTGGAAGAGAAAAGCGAGTCGTTGTATCTTTTGTGACTTTCGGTTTATATATCTTATCTCATCCCGGTGATCCCATCTACTAATATTGTTTGGGACTATCACTCTCTCGATGCTGCAAGAAAACTCTCGTGGTATAGTAGAGAGTGACATATCAACATTAACACTTTCCAGGGTCGTCTAAGTATCGGGGTAGCGGTAAGAGTATGATAATGAAAAAATGACTCAATGAATTATTTAGTTGAAAAATCCATTTTCAAGATCAGAGAATGCGCGCTCTTCTTTTTACCTCACAGTTTAAACATGCGTTCAGCATACGAGGTGCAAACGAGAAAAGTCTCGATCACGACATTAGGATTGACCGAGCAATATAGCATATTCTTCCGTAGGATAATCATCACTCACTGCCAACTGAAGGTACTTAATAGGAACGAATAAAATTTTAACTTTTCTATCTGAATAATTGAAGTTATTTAGGAAGGATGAAACAAGTGTCTCTCGTGTAACTCTGCGGGAACGTTCACCTTCACGCAGCGTAGGCTCCAGAAAGTACCATGCTCGCGGGTTTACGTGGATCACCTTGCTAAATAGGATAGACGTCGCCGTAACCACGTACATCTATTTAACTGAACATAACTATTAGAAGTTTCTCTGGTACTCACGGTCGAGTAACTTTCCCCTGACAAATGTGGCACTCTGAAAGGGAAAGGGTAACTCTCTTCTCTCCCTAACTTGTTCCTTCTCATGCCCTGTGCTTTATTCTAGGTTATTGCGTCTCTTTTCCCAATTTCTTGAGCTCCCATCTCTCTCTCCCTCTCTCTCGCTTTTTCTTCTCCCCTCGTTCTCATCCACCCTCACCTTTCATTCCTTTCATGCGCCACCACGTGTGGCATTCCAGCGAGTCGAACATTAATGGCGGCCCGTTCCTGGAGACTGGCTGGATATGCGTCTCGGAATTTCCATTTCGCTCGGTGCGTTGAGCGCCAGGCGGGTAACATCTTGAGAGTCTCAGACGCCTCCAAGGCGCTCTTTGGATGGGTGATCCGAGGGTTCGTAGAGTAGTGAGAGAAGGGGTAGATCAAGCAATCTCTTGTTACCTTCATTTTAAATTCTCGCGATCCCTGGCATCCTACCTTTTCTAAAGTTCCCATTTGTCCAGTTAAAAGTGACTTAATAACAACAGAGGCCGTGTAATTAACAAAATATACAATTTTAAGGCTTTTGCACGTATTTATCTGTTTAAAATTTAGGAATTCCAGTTCAATTATAAATCCGGAAGATTTAATATTCTCGAGGTGTAGACCGTAAACGTTATGTCAACTCTTCTAGTACCCACGTTATGTTAGACTACATTCTGTAGAATGGATTCAACTACTTTGGAAAATATTGAAAATATGCTTGATTTTCAGATCTATAATTCTTATGTGTGATTTTATTTAAATTTTTCTACTCCTGATGTGTTTTAAGAGAATAATCCAATTTTGCAGGGGCCATTATTGACTATGTTGTCAATTTGGCTGAGTCAAGCTAGGATAATATTGCGACTCATATTACGAGTGTAATAATTAATATAATATTACAAACTAATAAATCACAATATAATACTCTAAATGTGTTCAATAATGTCTAGATTTTTTCCCTTTTCTTTATAAATTTGTTTGCGTAACGCGCACATTGGGATGAATATTATATAATGCAGTATATTGAATGAGTACGTATATTTACTCAATGCATTGCATTCTACATCACTTAAAGTTACCTCACAGGCGATACATTTTGTGTTACCAAATATATGGCGTATTAGCACATTTTACTTACAATTGTATCCCTTAGGCATGATTTAAATTGAAAAAATTGAGAAAAATATTTTATAGGGTTACATGCCGCAGAATTCCAAGTCATGTATACTCTCTTTGAATCTCTAGAAATAGATTGGCTGATATCAACATTGTACTTAGTTGACATATACTAGAACAGGTGGAACATACTTCTATTTAGAAAGTGCTTAGAAGGGCAAGTAGAGTAGTACGGGGATTAAAAGAATTGCGTAAGGTGAAGAACCATTTGTAAGAGACGGGAGTTGATGGTAGACACCAGAGTAAGAACGTATCGGAAATTAAATTAAGACTCCAGCGTAACTTTATGGAACTTACATATTGAAATGAAATTATTGACTTTGTAATTACACACACTTTATTTAAAAACACGACCCAGGTTTCGACGTTCAACGTCATCACAAGGTACGACGTCATCATCAGTCGACTTTGAACATTGTCATCACACTTGATGATGACGTTCAACGTCGACACCTGGGTCATGTTTTTAAATAAAGTGTGTAGAATTACAAAGTCAATAATTTCATTTCAATATTTCATGTATGTTCCATGAAGTTACGCCGGAGATAACATTATTAAAAAGACCAGGGAAAGATTTGAAATTAAGTTTTTTTATGGCTCGGAAACTTGGTCATTGACTCAGGAGGATAAGGGGTAAGTAAGAGACTTTCCCTATTGTTAGTCTTCATTAAGAATCGGAATTATTTATTGCGTAATACATTGACTTTTCACTCAGGAGTCACAGTGTCAACCCAAGCTGGAGATTTTAATGGTTTTCATTTTCCGCGGTGTAGGAGGACACTTCAAGTGTCACCCGTTGCCTGTTGAATGGTCCATCAAACTGCAAAACCCTTTTGCCCTTGACCTCAAAACCAGTTTTGCGCCATGGCAAGGTTTTTCTCGTGCATCCTCTCCAAGCATCCCGTAATCCCCTCATACCTAATCTCACCCTTTTCTTTACGGTGAACGTAACAAATAACCACGGCAATTCCGGCCTTCCAATGGTAACAATTTGCGTCACAGCCCTTCAACTTGCGGCATTCCTCCCTCTGCTGCCTTTCCCTGACCCACCCTCTTCTTCCTCGTTCTCGCCAATTTCTTCTTTCGCCTCGTCACCCTCCCTCCGCTCTCTCCCGATCTCTTTCCGTGGGTAAACACGATAAAAATGTGGGAGCATTTCGTTTTTATTTTGCTGGCATTCTTGGGGAGCATCTTATCCCTCTCCCTCGCCACGTCCTCTGCCGTCCCGCACGCCTCCCCCCGATCTCCCCCCGCACGTTCCACTCCCCCTGTACGTTTCACTCCCCCGCTTGCCGGCAAAAACCCTTTTCGGCCCTTGCTCCTTCTTCCTTCCACGTCCACATTCGCCACTTCCGGCACGTCCCCATCCCTCACTCAGCCTCCCCTTGCTTTCCATGAAATCCCATCTCCATTTCCTCGACACAGCTCCCCACTTTAGGCTCATTTCTTTTTTTCCTCCTCTCCCGTCATTTTTTTCATATATTTTTCCCCAAAAATTTCTATGCAGCCGTACACTTTCTCTCCAGTCATCTCCTCTTCCCCCCCCCCGCCCTCGGATGGTACGTAATACATATAATACTGCGGTTCGCCTTCCTATTTCCTCTCGCACTCCTGCCTCTCTCTCTTCCTCTCTCTTTGCCCTTTGCTCTCTCTCCCCTTCCTTCGCCTTCATCGGTTTTTCGCTCTCCATCTCTCCGCACTTAACCTCGCCACTCTCATCTATTTGTTTTATCTGGCCAAGGGACGGATTTTTTGTTGATAACATCATTCGAAAATGGTTATATCAATTTGTCTTTGGCGGAGTTTCATTCGAAAGCACTTTATGTTTTGCCTATGTTTTTTCGGGACCTGGCGCTTCTAGATTGGTGACCTGTTATCAAAATGAATGAGGACAAACTTCTGCCCTCATCACATTTTGTGGTACTTTTGTTTCAATTTTGCTTTCCTTTGATTCGTTATTTTGGTAGTTTTTGGCTAGCGACTCTTGCTTGGCCATGACTACTGAGACGTAAGAGCACACGTTCCTGATCAGAAAGGTAAATATTCTGCTTATTACTGTAATTGAAGGTTGTACATACGCTTGTATTTGTTTACAAAGCGCAAGCTTGGTTTTCTTTTACGAGTATTAATTTGCGCAATGTCTGGGTTCATAACATATTTTATTTTCGGTTATGGTAATGAATAAGCTACGATATTGAAATTAATAACGTACTGGCCTCTTTGCTTTGAAACTACGAGTTCAAATATGAGCATATATGCTCGAGATAGTATTCAAACGAATGGCTATTTATGTAATTATTATTATTAGGTAATCTACCGGTTGAGGTAGGTTTTTGGATGGACACAACTACCAAATAAATAAATATTTTGTGACTCCTAACAAAACACAATCCAGCAACCTCCTCTACATCAGGTCCCTCCTCAAATCTGCGTACTTCCTTCCTCCCTAAACTATAATTTTTATGCATATTGACCATCCCCCACCAAAATAAAAAATGCTCTTTTTTTTAGATCCGCTAACATCTTTGGTCATGAAAATAGTAATTAATTTTCGGAATTACTTTATTAATTATACTTGAGATTACTCATAATGTTACTTCATTTATAATATTGAACATGCTCCACCAACAACACGAAAATATATGGAGAAATAGTGATGTGAAATATGTGCTCTCTGACATCGTATATGGTAAATATGGCCTATTAATTTTCCATCCACGTGTAGCTCCATTACACACACGCTTAATCGTTCACTAAAAACTAAGTGGTGATAAATGATCGCAAGTGTCATGAAACCTAGAGGAAACATTATTACTATCAATAAAAGACAAATGAAGAATGCTGATGGCAGCTATAATTTTTATCCATGTGGCAAAATAAAAGGCTTTTTAAAAGTTGCGTGGGAGATGATCATTTCTTCCACTCTCACTTTGCTCTCCAGAAGCCTTATACGAGCATTCTCTCAGGGAATACGCCACATCTTCACTTTTCCGACCAAAGTTTGTCTCTTTTTTTCCCTACGACTTTGAGGATTGCACATATGGAAGCCATCGCCATGCAGGCTCATTTCCCAATGGGATAAAATTCCATCCCCTTTTTCCGTATTAAATTCTGTCCCCTACAATCCAATAAAAAAAGTGCCCAAGTTTTTTACGAGTGCTTATATCTCCTTTACCCTTAGCTTTTCACCACTTTTTGAAAGAATAACTCGCCTTAATGCATTTTAGCGATTCATTGAACCCTGTGTGACGTGATGAAAATATCCAATTCTAATTTTTAGAAACGGACACACCCTTTTAAGAGTGCCATTAAGACGTGCATTTCTTCGTCGTTTCATTGTATAGGATACCAAATAATTTCAATTAAATATTTTCGTGAGACCTTTTTAAAAAGTTGAATGTAAATCAAATAAAGTATTCCTCCGCTATATGGCATACAGATCAGGATAAACAAGTGATACTTGATCCAAATAGAAAACCTCTTTTGGAAAAGTTGCATTGAGAAGAAGAAGAATAAAGCCTGTGAATTGATTCGCCGCTGCTAGGTTCCCCAGAAAGAAGGGTGTGCTGCTATCACCCCAGTTGAAATTAATTTTTAACCGGTAGAGTTATCAAGATTCCAGCGGCTGCCCGCTGTATACAAAACAACCTTTTATATTTTGTTCTTTCATCTTTTCTTGCCCTTACATCTATCGAGGGAAATGTATCCACAACTTGGCATTTAATACACTCAGTAGACATATTTTGGATATCATATACATACTTTTATCCACTATAGAACGTCATTGCATTCTTGCCTACCTCCGAGCGATAGTTCACCTTTCAGTGCCTTCGAGACGGTTAAGCTCTTTAGCCCGTGTTGTTCAAGGGAGCACATTCTTGGGTTATAGCTTTTTTGATAACTTTTATCTTCCTTGGGATGTGTTTGAACAGTTCCCTCGCCACATTCTGCGCCTTGTAGGCTATGATGTGAAAGTGAAAAAAAAGATAAAACAGGAACCATCAAGGGATATCCGTTGCATCCACGCTATTAAGCAGATATATAGTCACGTTTTCCTTCAATAAATTTGCTCTACAGCGGAATATCAATTCTTACTCATGGTATTTTTCTCATGTAATATCCTTAAGCCAGAAGTACTTATAGACTAAAGTAATTGATTCTTAAAAACTGTGTATGCGTCATAATTTCGGACGTTTATTTGGAATTAAAAATATACAACATTCAGTAAGCTTTCTTTCATTTATTTAATTCTTCAGAAAATCAGCTATATTTTTCATTTTTTATAGAAATATTTATTTTCTAAAAATTTTAGTTATTTTTCATTAGAATTTATATGTTTTATTAGAAGTATAAATGTTACATCAATTAAATGATATTATGTCCATACGCTGATAAAACTTCATGTAGGAAAGCAATTAAGAAAATATTGCAAATTCCAGGATTCATAATTCATTCATTCATTCAATTTTCTAAAGCTCATTTAGTTGGCATCATTTGAGTAAGATTTACTTATGTGAAAAATCATGTGGTAGAAAAATATCCTAAAGTAACTAGCAAGTAATGTCTTATGAGTAATATTTTCTTTGGAAATGTCTAGCTTTTAACTGAAAAAACTGTGCTAAACCCATAGAATGAAGTGAGTTTTTTATTTTGGTGATAATGCATACTTACTTGGTGATAATGGTGATTTTGTGAAATGTGATGTGAAATATTTTGGTGATAATGAATACATATTTAAGAGTATGCCTTATAAACTTTACTGATCAAGAAATGTTTGCGTGTTGGTAATGTTAAAAAATTATTCGGAGATGTAGAAGCATTGTTTTCAGCATTCAGGTCTAATTTCAATGGTTCATTATTCGTCACGAGAATCATTTTACATAAATAAATTCTTACTTACTTAACCCTCGGCTTTAAAAAGTGTATAGGATCCTGGCCTTTCTGACGATGCTAGTTGGATTCTGACGATACTCCATCAAATCACTCCCATCTTACTTAAATCATCTTCCATATTATCAAACAATCCTTTCCTTGGTCTTCCGCTAGCCTTCTACCCCCCCCCCCCGGATTTCATCTGTAGACCATGAGAGATTTATCTTATGTTTTCTATCAGTGGGAGATAATCATTAATTTTGTTGATTTTTATTTCAGAAACAATATTAGGAAAGCCGTAAAGGTCCTTCAATTTTATATTTTTCCGTATTCTCCATTCCATATCCCCATTGAATGTACCACCAAAAGATCTTTCTCAGTACCTTTTCCACGCAACTTTTAAGAAGCATTTCTGCCGTCGTTAGTTCCCGTGTTTTCGTATCGTATGTTACCACTGGTCCTACTTCCCATATTTTCATAAACCTTCAGGTTTCTATTTAGGTTTCGTGATTTGAAAATCTTCAACAGTTCTTAATAATCTCTGTAGCCTGTGTAATAGGGAATATCTATCGATATAATGAGCTCATATGAAAGTAAATCTATTCATCATTAGTTGGAAAATATAAAAAAATAATCATTCCTGAGGTATCCGTATGGAATTAGGGTTTCTAGATAAGAAACAGTGCATTAAGGGTTTCTTGATGGTATTTCAGACCGAGGTCATTAAGTCACCTTCAACTGAAATTGGAGACTTTATGTGACATCGCACTAAGAGCAGCGCGTTAATTGACTTTTTTCGGCGGAGGTTAAAAGCTGTATGTAAGTTCAACCAGCATAGTTGTAGTCTGAATAATTAAAATCTGTTGAGAAAGAAAAACGTATGGGTGCATCAAAGATAACAGACCCTGGTATAATAACTTAATTATTACATGTGATATCGGACTGGTAGGGTTAAATTAGAAAATGGAAACAAATAAAGAGAAAATACAAAAGTAATTGTAGCAAGTATTTTTCCTGTTCTTCTATGGAAAAAAATACTCTCAAGGTTCTTCCAAATACCCTTTCTCTTGAGTAAACTCGATAAGGCAGAAGTCATGATGAATGAACATCACTCACCCACGTAAGATTATTGGTAGATCTTAGAGAGTATGAGAGAGGAGGAAGGCAGAATGGGTTGGATATGTATCTTCTATCTAGCTGGGGGAAATGGATCCAGACTGGCAATGACCGCAAATAAATGGAATGTGGAAGCATGGGTTTAAGAAACGCAGATATTCGAAGGTCATCAATGAAGTGTCTCCCGGAGGGAGCGGTCGGAAGGTTTGGATTCTGTCAGGTAGGGTCGGATAGGGGTACACCCTTGCAGACAACGGTTGGAAAGGGGAGATATTTCGAAAGTCTAGGAGGGGGATTGTAGGGGTGGTCGGTTTTGTTTGGGAACAGCAAGACTTTCGGAAACAAGAGGCGAAGTGGAGGGTTACTATTTGGGTCGGTCGTGGGTGGGTGGCGGAGACAAACGAGAGTGAGTGTGTGACGTGGCGTGCAGGGGGACAAAGGTCCTTGACTGGCCGTCGGATGGGGAGGAAGGAGTGAGGAAAGCGGTGTTGGAGGGTCAAGGGTCACGGGATGGGTGAGAGGGGGACCCGCAAGGGGTCAGAGTGGGTCGGGGAAGGGTGTGCAGAAGGGAAATTTTGCGGGATCCCGCGAAGGAGAGGGAGAAGAAGAGATTGGGACGGGGCGACCTCGGGATCCATATCAGGGGAGTCGAGAGATGGATTTGCTGAGTAAAATGAGAGAGTGTGGAATGTTATCGTGGAGGCGGTGAAAGAAACCGACGTCAGAGGGGCGGAGTGGAAGTTGGTACACAGATCATTGGCAAAAATGAGATGACGCCCACTCTGCGCGTCGTTCAAGACGGAAGAGAGAAAATGTGGTTGGAGATATTTGATTATGCTATCCCAAAAATGCGATTACCGACGACGAAATATTTTGTCCTTTGTTTTCCTTTTCATATCGTCCAGATTCGGGCCGGAACTTGAGTAAACGTTTCATCATTCTGAGAAGTCCGGGCATGAAGTTGATTAAAGTGAAGAAGTATTAATCCATGAGTAAGATAGGGTAGGTAAAAGCAAAGCAATATAATAAAAGATATCTAGGATAGGTTTTACTGGGTATATCGTACTATTGGGAAGGTTTTTTATGTAGAAATTTAAAGATAAATCCATTACTTATCCAGTTTGGCCTTTACTATGTCAGTACGGCTTGTTATCTTACCATGAAAAATGATATAACTATGAAATTGATATCTAAATATGGTATAGTGTTAAAAATGGGCTTTTGAATGATTTTCTATCGGCACGTTAAAGCAATTTTTTTCATTTTGGACTTTCTCTAGTTTTATTTTATCTAGAATATTGTAGTCTTTTTTTTCTTTTCAAAAGGGGTACTTATCACAACAGACCAACTCGTAAAGATAGCTTTCTGAGGATTTTTAACAGATATATTGCGGCAATTAATTATGCATAAATTAAGAGTATAAAGCTAAATGGCTAAAAAAAGGCAAAAAGAAATTTCATAATTTCTTTTAGCCAAGGAAGTTGAAGAATGGCCGTAAACTAAATAATTTTCCATTTGTCTCCATTTAGATAAATAGCACTTGCTTCAATTTATAAATTTTTTCCTTCAAAATTTAATTTGAGTGGGGAGTGCATGGAAACAGCCTAATGCAGATTTTATTTTCTTTTTTTGGGTATCGATTACAAACACTCAAGTTCTAGCTATTATGTACCATTGTCATCGGATACTTTTAATGCATTATTAGTGAATATTTAAAACTTTGTAAATATATTTCACTAAATATACTATCACATTTGCGAATATATTTTTTAAAGCCAATTGGTTGCATTTATTACTTGGAGAAGGAATAGGTAAACAGACATTGCCGTGAAAGCAATCTTGTCGCCTGCTATCGAAATCTCGAACATTACTGCCGTGCAAACCTAATACGAAGAAATTTTTAATTCACTTTGCCCCGAGTACAGAGAACTTTGCTTAAGTGCCGTTGTACTCTCCAGAGAAAATTGATAAGCCATGTAAATCTGAGGAGATGTGTGGAATGCTTTTCGCTCGATAAATTGGAATGCAAGATATTTATCGATCACCATGTGACCTCAGGAGGGAGATTCAGAAGTCGTTCATCCCTCCCGTACCGGAAATGGGGGAGACGCCTATATCGCGCGGATCCCAAATTGGAGTTTGCACAGCGAAGTTTGCAGGCGGTACTTCTCTTATACCTTTAACGCCTAAAACTTCTCGTCCTCCTATCTCATCCATTTCACCCCATTCCCCTTGCCTTCCGTATTCTCGCACTTCGCATCTTGAGCCACCATCCCGAATTTCATCTTTTCTCTTTGATGTATTTGAAGGGTTTCTTTGAATATTGCATTGAAAAAACATCGTACCGTTTCTTTCAACAGTGGATGAATGGAATTTATTTCAAAAATATAATTGCATGAATATTGATGGAGCTATTTCATGGCTTGTTTGGTCGAAAATTAATGTTACGGAATAAGATGTCCATTTTGTCAATTCAAAGAACATATCACATAAAGTGGCTTGTTCTTTACAAATATAGTCTAACTAGATTTTTATTTTACAGCATGTTTGCTCAGCAGTTCTTATGAACTTATTCTCTTTGTTTTTAGTATACATCTTAAAATTTTGTGCATCCATTGGGCCTTATATAATTAGAACCTGTATGTTGATTGCTTATGTACATCTTCATATAAGAATTTGTTTCTAATTTTGCAATCCTTTTTGTACTTGTTTATTCTTTTCTCGAACTACTCGTGTTGCATTTTTATGTAAATTAATTTAAGATATGTACGTATACCACGCATGTAATGTTTTGCAAAATCCTTTTTAATCCAGTGGTAAAAAATGGTAATTCAAAACCTTCTGGCGTTTAAAATAAATGTATTAAACCACTATATTACGTAGAAATTTAATAATGTCGAAAACCCTAATATTTGTTTTTTATTTAAATTTGGCAATCTAAGTTATGTTCGTTTTTCTGATTATTTCAAAGGACATGAAGCAACACGATCCGCCCTAAATTTAAATTTATTGTTAAAAATATTTTAGGATATTTCGTAATTAAAATAATAATTTTTTAAATTTCAAATAAACTTATCCATAAGAATCAGATTAAAACTAAAATGTGTCATTTTCACTTGTTTCGATAATTTTGTTATGATACGCTCGTTCTTATAAACGGATTCATTGAGACATCTTTCCTTAACACAGATTTTCTCATATTACTAATATGTCTTAAAATAAACAGGAGCATTAGTTTTTTCATGAGAAAGGAATTTCCCATTGGAAATATGGGCGCTGCATAGTTGTTCCACGTTGTAAGAAATAAATCACTGATATCTTTGTAGTTTGTATAAAGTATTAAAAACTTTTGATTTCTCAATTCAGTTCCTGAATTAATTTTCCAGTAAATTGAACCTATAAATCTATGTGTATGCAACTTTACGCCTTTTTAATACTTTTTCAGATTATTCTCCCTACATTGCTTATTTGTGGGACGTGTTTATTTAATCTTATAACCAAAATCGTTTGGAAATGAGTATAAAGTATCATAGTGTTAAACAACCTTCCGACGTTTGACCTACTCATAAACTTTGCTTTTTCAACTTATTTCCTAAACATCTAGTCTATAGTTCAGGCCATAAGCTGAGAGTCAGCTGATTTCCCAAATGTACATTTTAGTCTCAAAACATCTAGTGTATATTGTTGATGCATAGACTGTTTTATATATTGGTCCATGCAGGGATAGTTCGGAGAAGATATCACCATCCTCGCACACCTGACGAAACGAAGAAATAAAAATTTCTATAAATCGTTTTTCCTCACTTATATTTGTACACACACACATACACTTTTTCAAATATATAAGTAATCTTTACTTGAAATAAACTCCTCACTACAAGTTTCTCATCCTGTCGTTATCCTTTCTTCTTATTCCTGTGATCAATATTATTGGTGTTTTCAGGAAATGTAAATGAGTTGAAATAGCGCCATATATATTCTGTTATCCAATATCTTATTGCTAGTTTCATAATGAGAAGGATTGGCCGATGAAAAAATTAACAATACCTGGTGTAATTGTCCACTATCCCATATCTGTATGAGAAGTGATATACTATGCCAAACTTGCTTCTTTCTGTGTCATGGTAATAACCATGTATCTCTGATTGAAGATAGATTGCTTACGCCTCGAAAACGCAGAAAAAAGGAACTGAGACTAAGAGGGAAATGGATCAGAGGCGAAGTATTAGCGCACTAATTACTTCACCAGATGCTCTCAAGAGGTGTTACAGTCGAAATAAAATCATTTTCTCGCTTATGCATGCAATGCATTTACGAGACGCGAAAACGTCGTTATCAATTTAAGCCTGTTCGTAATCACGAACGAACGCCAAAAACTTCTGCGATTTCAAGATACACGCACGAAGTGGAGGGGTTCGGGAGAGGATAAGGAAGACGGCGGCGTTTATTTGATAATCCGAGAACTCTGAAAACTAGAATGCTGGGGAGATGGAAGAGGGAGGTTTGCGAAATTCGAGTGAGGGAGCACGTCCCGCCTTGGATTCCTCACTTGCTCCCCTTGCACTCACTCTCCTTTTCCACTCGCCTTGGTGAAATTCATGCAGTAATCTCGAATTCTCAAAGTCCACAAGGAGGCAGCGGTGTTAATTTTGATCTCTCCAAGTAGTCCTGAGGAAAAGAAAGAAACGCATGAAGGCATACACCGGAAAGCGGATTAATGCGCTTCGGATATGTTAGCGTTTATTTGAAAATATACAATCAATCGCAGAGGATGTCCGTGAGTCGTAATCCTTCCTCTATATGGAAAATATGTTCAAGTGACTTTCCTTCTATTCTCCAGAGTCCTATGGAGGCATTGAAATTATATTTTTACTCATAGTTCATAATCATTATTTCTCTGGCAAATCATTGTAACTCCTAAGAGGATTATTAAGTGGGGCCATCAGATTGTGTTAAGGGAAGAAAGCCCTATTGTATTACTAGTAGTTGCGTGTTTGGGATTGGTGTCATTGAGTTTGCATCGCATCATTAAATTTATCCATGTGACATTGAGTGTGGTCACCGAGTAGCATTGATTTCGTTCAAGATGTGTGATTCGAATATGCTATTTTCAAGTTACCCTACAACAGAGTTAGCCTACGAGATCGCAGGGCCAGCAAAATCTATCTAATGCAGACGATCAGTTTAATTTTTAAGGTATTTAAAAGAAACTTTTGCTCCATTTTCACCTGACAACATGGGCACATTACGGTAATTATATTTTTGTCTTATTTTCTAAAGATTATCTTATATCACTCTGCCTTTAGAAGCACTTAATATAATATTGGTACAAACTCTATCAGCTTTCCTTATCCCTTAGAGGATATATCATCAGTTTGAAATCAGAAAAGAGTAAAAACTTTATTTATTGAATTTAAAACCTCTACCACACCACCACCTTATTCCTTACGTTTTTTAAGCTATTTTTTTATCTATATAAGTTTCTAAAGCGAGTAGAGAAATTTACAAGCCTGATAGAGGGAAATAGGCAGAATATATAACCCTTTTTCTGTTCAAAGAAGCTTAAATTCCATTGTAAAAAGTGGGTTTAATTAAATAATTGCCAAAAAAGGCACATTTATTGCTTCATTTTATGGGCAAATGAAATTATACCAGATTAAACTTCTTCTCTGTGACATTTCATTATTTTTTATTTTATTAAAATCTCAAAAATTAACCGGTATCATTATTATTAACATGTTTGTTTCTTTTTCAGTGTGTATTATAATAGTTTTTCTTCACTCTATGGGAGTCATTTTTTCTGCGCTCTTAACGATGGAATATATTAAATTTGTTAATAAAATTAAAATCAATTTATTCCATCAATGCTTATTTCCCAAACTTAAATCAACACTAACAAAAGCTTGGCCTAGCAAAGAGGAATTTGGTTTTTACTTCAAATATTAATTTTTAAATGGGGGAAAAGTTCATGGTTTTAAATTGTTTACAAATTATAATTAGAGATTAAAAGCAGGGTAGTTGCGTTTTTCACTCATAGGAGTGATTTTCCGCATTTTTGTTCAAGCTTGTAAGAGGATCTGATTCCAAAGGCATATTTCTACAGTTATCCATCTGTAAATGGGCTGTGTAGTAATATTACGAAATTTTCAACTCCGATTCAAGCGCATGAGTAAGGAGTGGCCGTAGTGTATCGGACTTCCAGTCATTGTGTCAGTTGTATAATCATACCAAGTTCTATGATTTACATTCTCTATGCGAGCCAGTGACTATGTACTATATTGGTGATTTATGTACAAAATGAGAGTAACTAGCAAATACTCTTGCTGATAGGTTTTGACGCTGGTGTGGCAAACTGCATAGATTGCATACAATTTCAGTTTAAGTAATACTTATATTTCGATGGCAGAAGTTAATGATATTCAAATCTGAGCTTTGAGCTTAGATGTACGATTTAAAGACCATCCTGATTCACCTCAACAGACGCAGCTACGTCAAAAATAGTTCAATAATTAAGCAGGCATGGCAGTTCAATTGAAGGTTCAAAGTTGAAACATTGTAAAAGAAAGCAACACAATATCAAGAGGCGGAGTATGTTTTTAAAAAGAAAATATTAGTTTTTTTCAGTAAAATATTTGTTAAATTTACCTAATTTCAGGATGATAGATATTACGTCTAGGAGTTAATGATTATCATTTTGGGTCGCTATTAATCAGAAGTAGGTTTAGCAGACAAATGCAAAAGGGTTGCCTTTCATGGAGTGGGATTTTATTGTTTGCCGTTTCCAGTATATAGCTTCTCAGTTTAAAACGCATGTAATAACATCAGAAATTGATGGTAGAACCATACCTTTGACGCAGCGTGATCTACCAACTCTCGGTCTTGAAAACTAAGATAAATAATATGCCAGGGCTCTTAGAGCGATCCTAATGCTACAAAATGGATATTTTATATCTCCTGTACCTACGATTCCTCTACCCTCGCCGACTCTATCATCTCCCAAAACCCCCAGCCATTTCTCATTCCATCCGTTTTCGGGACGAGTGGTGCACAATTCACGCGCACAACGCCGAGTCTGAAATACGTAATATTTGATCCCACAGCGGAGAAGATCAACATTCCCCTCGTCGACGGCGAACGGGAAGTGGGTGCGGTGGGCACGCAAGGGACGGGGAGGGTGGGCGGGTGGAGAGGAAAGGAAGCGGATTTTGTTATGTCCCCGCCCATGAGGGAGTGAGTTGAGAGAGGAAGCAGTGGAACGATCCCTCGCGCGGGAGAGAGGGCTTTGAGTTGGAGGGCCGGAGCGGGACATACTCGTGCAGGGTGCGGAGGACGGCGTTGTGCGGAGATGGAACGAGAGGGTATGTCTGAGAGTAAATGATTGCGCATAGAGCTTGGAGAGGGGCTCTCCAGGCTTGAAGGCTGACGGCTAGGCTTGTCTTTTGCGACGACTCGGGGAAAAAATAATACCTAATAATTTAAAAAGAATACTAATACTGGTAGCTTCTCCGGAAACTTGAAAATAAAAGTGTAGATCAATATAATGCACACACATACTCATCTGCATTCATGCTTAACTTTTATGTGTGCGTATATATATCTTTGAAATGGAACGCTCTTCGGCGACGCACAAATATAGAAACACACAGCTGTAGAATTTTTTAAAACATAGAAACACAAAGAAATGAACACTCACATATGTTGTTTTGAAGTTCGACGACACAAAGATCGTCATCAGACGGCGTCGACCGTCGTCACCTTTCTTTGTGTTTCTATGTATTAAAAATTCAACATGTGTGTTTATGTATATATATACACACAAATACACGCACCATCAAACTGATACAGCTATCGCTATCAGGACAAGGGATAGAAACTTGTATATGCAATTGCGCTTCCTTGTTAGCTTAATTTGTAGATCATACATTATTGTATGTGTGAATAATATTAGTCTAGCTATTTTATTTTGAAGTTTTTGTTTCATTTTGCAGACAATCTATTTGGATTTATATATATATATATATATATATATATATATATATATATGTATATATGTGGGTCACGGTGGTCTAGTGGGTAGAGCGTTGGACTACTGACCGGAGGGTCCCGGGTTCGATTCCCGGGCAAGGCACTTTGGGCACCTGCAGCTCCACCCAAGCTAGTTGATTTATCGGGTACCAGATCTTCCTGGGAAACCATAACCGGCACAGGGAAAGGAACTGGCCCCCCTACCCTGATGTGTGAATACTCACACGCCGTATAGGGCTTGGTACATGGGTGAGCTCTACCATCACCTACTAAACCGACCTTCGGGTTGATTACTGTGTTTATATATATATATATATATATATATATATATATATATATATATATATATATATATATATATATATATAATATATTATATATGTTTTTATATATATATATATGTTTATATATATATATTATATGTTTATATATATATATTATATATGTTTTTATATATATATATATATATATAATTCAAACGAAGGAACGAGATCTCGTTAGTTAAATATAGGAAAACACAGAACAAGAGCACTCAGTGTGTCAAATTTTCAACCTGCAATATTTAGGAGTGTGGTAATCTCCAATATAGAAGACACAGCATATTTGGCGCTTCAGAAGATAAAATATAATGCTTGAGGTGCAAGATGCACCTTTTTTGCCATAAATGGCATATGGAGACAGTTAAATTAGCAATGTCGATTGTTTTGCGGTACCTGATACCATGTCCTGAAAGACCAGAGGTAATCGTTTAAGTAGCAGTTATTGGAAAGGTCCAATGAGCCCTAAGGTCTTAAGAGTCATTAAGTTTTTGTTAGTCAAGGAGAGGACCAATAGGACACATTTTGTTTTTGAGTGGCAGCTAAAAACTGGGGGTCAACTTCTGCGTGCCTAGTTGAGATGATCATCGAGGGCCTCAGTTCTCATGGAATATTTGCATCTCATCTGGTTTAGGGTGCTACGGAACATGAATTGCCTCTCTGCTAACTAGGCTTACGTTAAATAATAAGGGATGCCACTGAAAATTATGAGATTAAGCAATTTTAAGGCTCGCGCCTGGTTTTCAAATGCACTCCGGATTTTTCAAGTGCACCCCAGAAATTTCACCCGTCTCTAAGGGTTTCACGAAGGCTGATTCACTCGCTCATTATTTGAGTTAAGAATGCAAGTAACATAAAAGCTTATCGATTTAATGGTGGATCTAATTTGATAAAAATATTCTCCTTTTCATTGTGGTTAGTATAACTACCATTCAGAGTTTAAAGGGCCGGTTTCAAGTGTGTTTCCCCCAGTGTGTCACAACAAATGTCGTAGACAAAAACACAAAAAAAATCGTTTACACATACGTGAAAATCGAGTCTTTAGTATAATTGAATCGATTCATAGGGTTCATCCGAGACTTAACACGATATCTGGAGTCAAAGTTGAACAATTTGATTTCTGAATTAATTAAATTAATTTAAGTAATTATTGCATAAAACTGTCTTTAGATTTACAGGGAATATAACAATGGATTCAAACAGCAATGGGACATAGCAAGGGTATCAATTTCACATTATTTAACTTAAAAACGTAAGCCCTTTCTAAGATTACGTGTGCAAATATTTTGGTTATTTTTTTGTCTATTGACTAACGATGAATCCATAATTAAACAATAACCGAAGAAAATATTGGAGTTCTATTATCCTGGCCATCTTTGAAAGAGATGTATTTACTGGAGGATACTAAGAGGATATTTACTTTATTGGATTTCAGTAAAGTATTACATTCCCTTTTCCATTGCCCTATTTGAGAAAAATGTCCTCTCCTATATTCGAGCTTCTTGGAACAGCACGAGTGAAATAACAACGGTATTAAATTTGGTCTGCGACTTGCGTCGAAACATAGTAGTAGAGGAGATGGGAGATCGATACGAGCAAATAGATGGGGCAGTAAAACTCCTTGCATCTTCTTTTGTTTGGATAAGCTCTTATGCCAATAGTAAAATGCCACACCCTCCTTCCCCCCGTGAATGCTCCAATAGGAAACAAGGGGTAAAAGTTTAAGGCTCAACGATATAATTTGAAAAGTAAGAGAGAAATATAATACCAATAATGAAATAGGTACCAAGCGTGTAGGTAACTGGAACAGGGCAAATTCAAGATGTTATCACATAACACCTGAATTCAATTCGTAGAGTTCAATTTCAACAATGCAATTGGGAGGTTTGCCCTATCAGAATACACGAGAAAATAATTGTCTACATTGAACTCTCTTCGGAGGTGGAGAAAATAATAAGTTGGCATATGGCACGGGTCACTATAAAAAATGAGGAAAAAACATTTTATTACAATTTTACCGCGTAAATATATCCTCAACCGTTATGAAAATTTATTGATTTTGATACTTCATCGTGTTACCGTTGATCTTAGATACACAAGTTTATGGTCTCGGCTATTTCGTTTTTCATTGCTTCGCGACCGTAGATACGTTCCTTTTAAAGTTACAGTAGACACAGTATCACGGATTGGATCAACTGTTCACCAAAGATGAGCCCTCGTTTATCCTGCAATTCTCGCCCGAGCGATCGCTTTGCATATGACATATCTACATGTACACATAACTCCATAAGGATATGTGGCAAGGCGGGTGTTAGGGAACCAGTCATGCGTGCAAAATACATAATTCTTCATTCTTGTATGTGAATATACGATGTCTGTAAATTTAGTAATGAGACTGGCAACGTCGTGTTCGATTTGGCAACACTGGAGACGCTGGGCTTGAAGGGGCGGCAGGAGAACATATGATCCGCCTTCAGTGCGTATTTGAACTCGCTGGAGTCATTTGGTTGTCGGTAGCGATTTTTTTGTGAAAAATTTTTTTTCTATTGTGTTCTAAAAATGAGTGATATCAATTTCGATATGGTATCAGGTGTTGCTTCAGACGCAGCGCAATGTAAACTCTTGCTAAACTTCAGCAGGCCTACGGAGATAGTGTTTTGTCAAGACCCCATGTTTTTCGGTGGTTTTAGTCATTTTCAGAAGGAAGATGAACCACGAAGCGGAAGGCCTTCATCTTCAAGAACCGATGAAAATGTCGACAGAATCCGAGATCTTGTGCGTTCAGATCGTCGGTTGACAGTCTGAATGATCGGGGAAGAATCGAATTTAACTCACATCACCGTTCATCAGATTTTGATCAATGAATTGGGAATGAGAAAAATCTGCGCAAAATTGGTTCCGAAAAACCTTTTGCAAGACCTAAGGGACAACAGGAGGGAAACATGCCTTGAATTTTTGAATTCGATTGAAAATGACCCCCATTTTCTGGAACGTGTCATTACTGGTGACGAGTCTTGGGTGTTTGAGTACGACCCAGAAACCAAGTGCCAGAGTATGGAGTGGCACACTTCAACCTCTCCAAGGTCCAAAAAAGCAGTGGTGGCGAAGTTCAAATGCATGCTGGTTGTTTTTTTACGATATCCACCGAATCGTCCACAGAGTTTCTACCTCACGTTCAATCATTTTTTTTACCAAGAGGTTCCTGAAAAACCTCGAAAAAGGGTCATTCGTGTGAGACCAAACATCAAGAACAATTGAGTGTTGTATCACGAAAATACTCCTTGTCACACAGCAATATCAATAAACGAGTTTTAGGCCAGTAAAACATTCCTGTGGCTCCTCAGGCTCCTTATTCACCTGAATTGAGTCCTTGTGACTTTTTTTCTCATCCCAAAGTTGAAAAAACACCTCAAAGAAACTCCAATCGAAAACATTCAAATGGCTGTAACCGACCAGCTGAAGGTTATTCCAGTATTGGCGTTCCAGCACTGCTATGAGGAGTGGAAGAACCGTCTCCAGCGGTGTGTGACTTCACGAGGAAGTTATTTTGAGGGTGACAATATAAAATTTCAATTCTATTTGAATGAAAAAATATTTTAAAAATCAGTCTCATTACTTAATTTACAGGCCTCGTACATGTATGCATGTATGTTTGTCTGTTCACAACCATACTCGTACACATACACACAAATGTGCTTATAACATCATGCGTTTTAATCGATGCGTTTGACTAAAAAATTGAATTTCTGTCTTTAAGTAAAAATATTCCGGTTCTTGGGCTTAATTTTGTTCTGATTGTGTATCCTTCGAGGGAATAGAGAGTACTTTAATTTATCTCTTAAAGTATCCATCCCTCTAATTAATCCCCAGGAGTTGAATTTACCGATATAATTTGGACCCACAATAATTCCCTCGGAAAACTCGGGTCTCTTGGACCTTTCTTTTAGTCTTGCCTGGTCTCTTTGAAAAACCAGAGGCTCCCTTCCTAAATACTCCAGCATACCCGTCACGCCTAGCCTCTCATTTTTACATGCTACTTTTAGCTATTAAACTACATTTTCTCGAAATCTATTCCACTGTTTTCTCGCATAAAAATTCTCGCTTTCCAAATATTTTCCGCGTATTCCAATGTGGCCCAACGAAAATGGTTTACTACATCTCTCTCAAACCGTTTCATTACGTCGCTCATCTCGCCTGAATAAAACTAGCCACTTTATGGGGGGTTCGTATATTCTCCTGATGTGGGAATCCAATGAAATATTTTACGTAAATGAAAAACAACTATTTGCACAACTAACTATTTTAGTTACTTAATTCAAACCCACACAGTTTATAACTTACGTCTTGCTCTCATTTTCTTTTGATCCAAAATCTCAGTGCTATACATTTCCCTATATTTAATTCTAATCCCAAAAAGAGCTCTATTCCAGAATTGCAACCCCTAAGAAACATTAACGTATTAATCCTTCCTATACGATTCAAAACAAATGAAGTATCGATCAAGGGCCATTGTGGGTTACCATGATGACGTCAGTTTGGTTCTCACAGTGTTTGACATCCCAGCCCTGTGATCAATGCCATGCAGGGGTAAGCCTATGACGTGGACGTGAAGATCCCTAGAGCAATGGAGGCCCAATTCACCGGACAGGGGAACGGTTAAGGTCCGGGAGGGTGGGTTATTATGAGGAGGCCTTAGATATCAAGTCGGAATCTGGAAAGTTGGAGAGACAGGATATCAGGAAGAGAAACGTCGCGAGGATTGAGCAATGGTTTTTGAAGTGTGAATAGGGAAGAGATAAGACTGCAAAGTGGCTGCTTTCTTTCGGAATGATTTAGGTAAAGGACCATGATTGAGCGTTCTGCATTAAGGGCGTTTGTGGAACGTCTTAATATAATTTAAACTGAAACATTTGTATTTCGTTTATTGAAATAGACGGATAGCGTTGAGGTGACTGACGACATGATCCGTTACTCACTGTGTAACGACCATTGCGTTTCTTTATTATTTCACTCCAGTTTAACTCCCGTTTATGACGGCGTAACCTCTAAGCAAATAAATTTAACCGCTGGAATCAATTTTCGGAATGGTATGCTTCAAAATTCACCTTAAAGCTGATTTCAAATTCCATTCAATCGCATGCTAAAAATTTCCGTTCTTCAGCGCGATTATTATTTTGTCACGTCATAATCCGTTGCCATTAGTAACGCGCATAAATTAACGGAACTATCTTCCCTTAGTTCCAGTTTATTTTTTCACTCGTTATTTGAATAATTCTAGTAGTACTTCATGAACAATGGCATAACTTGCCAGTAGATAGGCCCGCGGCGAGGCTGGTGGCAATTCTATCCAGTTTACGGGGATGGTTTCTCCAGTGGAAGAGGGGCGGATGGATTTATACGTGGGAGCAGAACGGGAAGATCCCCGAGGGTATAGTCCCCTCGGGTGCATGTCGCGGAGATTAAAAACGAGGAAATAGTATTAGACGTGGACAGGACAGGATATGAAAAGGAAGTAGTCGGGAAGAAGCGAGCTACTTATGCATGGACGTTTTGCTTGAAAGGAGAGCAGGGCTAAGACTTTTTGGGGCTGAGGTAAAAGTAATTATTGATATAGATATATCATGATATTGATAAAAGATATTCATTGAATTAAAAAATATCATAAATGACAAACACTCAAGCCCTAGGTGAAGGAGAAAACCCACCATTAGAGGGAAACCCAGCACCTCGGTATTATCAGGCAAAGACATTACCCCACCGCCAATGAATTCGACAACAATAACTTGTATTGAGCGAGATATTTTAAATTACAGCAATCATAATTCACGAAGAAATAGCATTTTTATTTTTATATTGCGATTGGTATAACTTTCTATTATTAGACGTACATTATGTTTGCTGAATATTACCTGTCTTTTCATCTCATTAATGTACATTTAATTTGTAGTTCCGAGTATGTTCCTGCAGAATTGTATCCATAAAAGTTAATACTTTTGACTCTTCACTTTTAATTTTTAATCACGCATACCGCTATCGTTGACCTAGGAATGTTCTATTGCATAGCAATAGAATATCCCTAGGTCAATTGAAAATAGGGAATAACCTCATAACCTATCGAATTGAATGCTGATAATGCAAATTTTGAAAAAAATCATATAGGTAAGTTATAATAATAATCCTCTCGTAACAATTCACACTAAGACTTTTAGAGAATGAGTATTTTATGAAATACATTTTATGATTTAATATTGTACTCACATTTTTCAAAAGAATCACTCCTTCCTCGCCCCCTGTATTGATTCCCAAAGAATATTGATGATATTTCGTTGATAAATCCATTAGATTTTGATTTATTTCCCTATTTTTAATACAAGGGTTAAATATTTCTAAAATAAACTTGGACCAAAAAGATAATTTTGTTATCATTATTCCTTTTTCAATTAATATTTTAATAGGAATTTTGAAATGATAATTAAACTTTTAACGGCATGTTTTTACTACGGTTTTCTAAATTATTTTTTGCGCAGAATCTTGAATAAAAAGAAGCTAATTGTATCAAAATTGAAATCATATTAGTTCTAACAAAGGAACCAGTTTTGGTCTTATGTTTATTCCCACGTTTCCCCGTACGTTTTCCAGGAGTTAATACATATTAGCTATAATTTTGTGTTGTTGGGAAGAAAAAATATGGATTGCAGAAAATTTAATAATTAAATCTAGGTATTCTTTTCAAATACACTAGACTGAATGTGTTAAAATTTTTAAAAAATCCATCAAAATATTTCAGACCTTGGAATTGACTTTGCAAAGGCACCTGAAGGTCTAGACCTCCAGTATTAGGAGACGAAATATGTACCCAAGTAGAGTAGACTTCACCAACATTTTGCTAAAATATCATTTCTCTGTGGGAAAAGAGCTGCAAAAGGAATGAATGTAGTAATGGGAATTTTATTTTCTTCGATTGAGTTAAAAGTGGCATTAAACATCTGTGATCATTGAGATCTACTCAAAGATCGATTGCTTCCGCCTCGTGAGTTCATTTCCCAAGTGAATGAAAACCACGTCGCCGTTCACAACCGCAATTTTCCGAATGGTTGTCAAAAATGATTCGCTCGAATGGAAATTTTATCGTTTCCTATTCCGGATGTTTGCCATTTGGAGGGACGTCGACCCCAAGCCCAGTATTCACTCACAAATTCCGGAAATGTGGTGCGGCGGGTGGGAATACACGATCGAGACGGAGCCCTGTCTGTCTCTCTCTCTCTCCCCCTCTCTCTGTCACACACACACACACACTCCTCCAGCGCTCAAAATAATCCGATTCCCATGGCAGGCGGGATATGTATTTACATCGGACGACTTTCGAAAAATATGTACCACTCTATTTTTGTAGGTAGCTCAAAATCTCCGAACGCCTCCCCGTATACTAACGGGACTCTCTCCGAATAATATCGATTCGCATTACTTTTTGACGCGAGACTCCTTGATTTCGTAAATTTGAACAAGAGAGAGTATTTCTGTGCGAGAAATTGAATTTTACATATTTTATGAGAGTCGTCAGGTAAATGGCATTTATTGCTTTCAAACAGGGCGAGACAACGGATCGGAAAGGGCAGCTGCAATCATCTCTCTCCTTTCGCAACGCCGCGGGAGAAGACGGCGGTTTTCGATCTGCTGATAAGATTATCACTCCTTCAAAATATCGTACTTTAAGTGAGAAATGGATTTTTAACGCTAAAATGATAATATCAAAGTGGTAAAATATAATTAATTCAGCAGTTTCATTGTAACCGAAATATTAGAGATATTTTTAGCTTTGGGCCAAATATAGCTATTTTAGGAATGATCTCATAAAAAAAGTGGTTTATAGTATCACTGGTGTTCATATTAGACGGCTTAGTAACAGATTGTTTATACTGGCAAAGAGTTTTAGTCAGTTTTCAAACTAAATGTTTATAAACGAAAACCTGGAGTCATACGCAATGTAATCTAATGTAAATTAATGTGTTATTCTATTTCATCCACTGCACTTTACAATATAAGAGGAATATGGATTTGTTATCCAGCAATTTTAATATAATTAAAGTATTATTACAAACTCTATCGTTTACTATCTATTCAATACACTTAGCAAAGTACTAAGTCCCTGATAGGGTTTCTTGTTAAGCTCGAATAAAAACTTGCCCCTGAATGAAGCAGTCACACTTAACCACAACTTGTCCAATGAGTACCGTCCGTTTAGTTTTTTTGCAAGACCATAGCAACATCAGTGAGCAATAACACTAACTTTAAATCTTATCCCCCGTCATATATTCTTCACTCTTCAATCTTGTTTTTTTGCATAGTTTGCTCTCTTTTTTCGACCCATTCCACCTTCCTGATTATGCTTCCTTTCAATTTCTTCCTCGCTGGACCATAATCTTTTACTGGGTCGTATCTTATTCGACGAATTCAGATAAAGATCTCCCACAAAACACATTTCCCCCATCTATTTCTCACCCGCCCAATCTCTTGAATAGGAACGGAGTGGGGGAGAGCCGTTTCCGGCGGTCAGGTCGGTAGGGGCGCCGGCCTAGCAGCCCAGTGGGAGCGGTTTGAATTATGCCTCGGGCATGGATGTTGTCTCTTTCCAAAGGTTAGCTGAGTAGTTCAAGAAGATTGACACAGCCGTTAGAGTGCTTTCGACCGAAATCTAACATTATTACTCAAGTGGTTAGTTCTCCCCATCTGAGAAGGCGGACCCAAGGATTCGATGGAAGCATTCTTTTAGGGAGAATCGTTTTTCGTATGTCATCAGAGTATATTTTCTTTGGGCATCAATAACACTATTGAATTAAATAAATTTTAAATTATATTTTTATTGAAAAAATATGAACAATCACTGTACATACCGTAGACAAAAAAGTGAGGCATTCCCAGCTGAATTGAATGTAGCGCGCTTAAATGTAAAAAAAATATATTGACCAAAATTATTATTAAGCCCGTTTCTTATAGTTTTGTGTTTTTAGAAAGTCATATCGAAGTGCGCTGCTCACTAATTAATCCTCACATTTTGTTGAATTTGGTGCCTTTATTTTCTTATTATCTGAGTTTTTGTAATGGGGTAGTTTTTTACCCCAGTCTCGAATATTTGTTCTTTCTTCATTCCATGCATTTCTAATCAGAACCTTCTGTAATGAGGTTATACTATATTAGATGATAGCATTTTCTCCACCCGCAGTTCCCGTGATTAATTCTGAAAAGTAATGTATTTCACTCACGTCATTGAATGGAAAGAATAATCACGGGTCCCCATATGAGAACCCTCCAACGTGTCTCTCACCCAAATTTTCGCCCTCATATGTTTAGTTGATGATGATGACGATGGCCAGGATAACCTCCGGCTTCACTAATCCCTCCCCATCCCATTTCTTCGTCCTATTCCCATCGCTCTCCCCCCTTCCCCACTCGTCTCATCCCCACCACTCAGGTATCCTTCAGCTAGTTTCCTTCTCCTTTCGCGTCCACCTTCCTCGAGATGCGTTCCGTTCTCCAAAATGGCTTCTTCGTGTTTGGAGTCTTTACCGTTTAAACCGCTCTTTTCTCTTCCCCTCTTCTCCCTCTCTCTCGCATTCCTTCACCTTCTCACGCTGTCGTTGTCCGCCTCACTCCCTCTCTTCTCATACCTCTTTCCCTCTCTCTTTTCTTCAGTGACGAACGACCGCTCTCGTCCGCGCCCCATTCTTCCCAGCCCATCCCCAAGCCATCATCCAGGTTTCCCTCGTCCCATCAATTTCTCCAGGATCCTCTAACAGTCGTTTCCCCTTTCCTACCTCCCTCTCTTTCCTGTCTCTATCCTTCTTCACCTTCACTAACTCTTCCCGTGCTATTTATTTGCCGTGATATGTGTGTGTGTGTGTGTGCGCGCGCGTGCGTGTGTATATAGATATACATATATATGTATTTTTTCACTTATGTGTGCTTGTATGTATGAGTATATAGTATTTACATATGCACATTCAAACAAGAAAACCCGCCAAATGGCAAATAAATATTCATTCACATGGATATAGATATAAAAAAGGGATAGGAACACATAGAAGACCCGGTCTTGCAAGTCGAAAAATCCGTGGTTTAAGTCCCGGTCAGGGAAATATTTTTGCACTTGTGATCTGCTTGATTCCACCTTCCCCCTTCTCCTAAGTTTGTCTTTTTGTGTTCCTCCTCGTATATACACAAATACAAGTACACATACCTGTATGTACATATATGAATGTATTTATGTTTTCCGTTCCCTCACGAGTTCCACGGAAGAGGGGCGAGTTGAGACTGAGTTGTTAAGAGAGAGGATGTAACTGGTTGGATAGATTGATGTCCGTTCCCAGTCAAAATTAAAAACATCACGTCTACACTTCAAAATTAGTTCTCAGTTGCTGAAACAGAATGAAATATGGAGCACTAGACGAATTGGGTGAGGGGAAGAGTGTAGAGGAAATGACAGGTTAGGTGCCTCGGTAACTGGGAAGGTCCCATTGCATGGAAATAATACTTGTGTAACTGCAAGAACACTTTGTAAGGTATCTTGAGATACATCAGATTAGCGTCATTATGAAAAATAAAAATCCAATCAAAACAATGTATTCCTAATTCTTAAATCGAGTTTGTAATTTCATCATCACTCAGAATAAATGAATGATAACACAAAAAATGGTATATCGACGACTTCAGCCGGAGAAAATCCAGCAGCGTACTTGAAAATTAAATTAAAGGAGCCCTTAAAGTTCTTTCATTCCAGATTTCATGTAAGAAGAAGTATTTCTCAAATAACAAAGAATATTGTGTCAAGCAAGGGAGCGCATTAAAAAACTTTCACGGTGGGGGGAGGGTCGGAGGGAGGGAATATGGAGTTAATCAGGGATTGAAAAGAGGAAGGAAGAGGAATAGTGGGGAAGGAGGGAGAGCTAGAGGGGACAGAGGGAGAAGTAAAAAGATTGAGGGAGGGAAGGAGTGAGAGGATGAATCGAAATGGGATCAGGGCCCTCAAGGTCGTCGATCGACCCCTTCGCCTCCCTTTAAGTCCCCACTAGTCTTACTCAATCCCATCCATCAGGACCTGACCGCTCAAGGACTCCTCCCTTCCCATCTCTCCATTCCCTCCTCCGCCTTTAGCCTTCCACTCCATCTCCACCCTCTGACTCTCCCGCACCAACCAAACCCCATACCCCCGCCTCAGCACATTCACCGGATCCGAAGCGATCGGCCGGTCACATTAAACATTTCGCCCCACCGTTCCTCCTCAGTCACCCCTCTCCTACGCAATGGGGCCACTTTCCACCCACCACCCCTCCTCCCACGACCTCACACAAATCCTTCCTCCTGACCTCCCCCTTCAATGTCCGCAAGCATCCTGAAGTCTCCTTCCTCCCTTCACTCGCTCCGACGCCGTTGTCTTATTGTTGTCGCCTTCGCCCTGGCGTTTGTTTTTTTCGGACTTCTCCGACAAAAGAGTTCAGTGTACCTTCTCCGCAATGAGTGTCTGGGGTAAGCAAGTGGCAATCTGATAGTCTGCAAAAATTCCGCACTACTGACATTCGTAGTGATTAATGGATGTTCTAAATAATGCTCTTTGTAATGGTTGCTTTATAAGTTTTGGGATTGATTCATATTTTGAAGACAAGAAGAGAAATGGTTTTCAGAAGTGCGCAGGACAGTAACCGCAATATGAGGCATTGATTTAAGTCCCGCACTCTATTTTCTACGTTCGACAACTAAGTGCACCTAGAAAAAAGAGCTAAGATAAAAACCTCAACTATGAAGTGAATTTTTGCGAGTGTTTGGTGAAAAATGATTTTTAATTGTTAAGAAAATTAACAAATAACTCCTTTCAAGCCATTTCTAAAAATTGGATGTAAGATACGAGGCGTATTCTTAAAGTAAGTACCGTTTGCTTATATTTAAATATTGGCGCTTCAGAACACAGTTTTGCTCCTGCAGCGCCATCTACTGATTCATTGAGAAGCTATAGCAGCATTTGTTTTGTTTCTGAAGTCGTTTGCTTGTCCGTGCATGTAAACAACAAAGTCCGCGACAATCGTTGATCCCGCCAGCTGTGAAGTGCGTGCGAACTGTCATAAGATTCTTGTATGCAAAAGGATTGCCGGCTGCTGAAATTCATCGGGAATTATGCCTAGTTTATAAACCTACAGTTATGAGTGAAGGAAAGGTTAGACAATGGTGCTGTGATTTGAAAAATGGACGAACAAATGCCCATGACGAAGAGCGAAGTGGTAGGCCCAGTATTCTGACCGATGAAATTGTTTCGCAAGTGGAACAAAAACTGCGATGTGATCGTCGATTGGCAATTAATGGCCTGGCTGAACAATTTCCTCAACTTGGACGCACTACTGTCTACAATATTGTTACAGAAAACCTCGGATACCACACATTGCGTGCAAGGTGGGTACCGAAAATGCTCACCGACCACCACAAAGAGCAAAGAATACCTAGTGGACGAGAGTTTTTGGGTCGTTGGGAACTCTTTAAACCATCCACCGTACAGTCCTGACGTTACACCCAGCGACTACTTCCTCTTCTTGCACTTGAAACAGTGGTTCGGTGGACAACGTTTCGAAACCGAAGAGGAACTCAAGAATGACGTTGTCGATTGGTTCAACCCTCAGGCGGCGAGTTTCTATGCAGAAGGGTTAAAGAAGCTGGTGCAGCGGTACGAAAAATGCTTAGAAGTGAACGGCGATTATGTAGATAAGTGATGTTGGTTTGTAGCTAACTGAAAGTGCCAATAAAATGGGTTTCATATGAGTATATTTTTTTCCTGTGACCAAACGGGCCTTACTTTATGAACACGGCTCGTATTTCCTCCACAAGGAATATTTCGCCAGGTTATTCTTTTTTAATGTCACGTTGATTATAGTGCAATGAAAAATATACTAACGCCATTTACTTTTAAGGATATCATGCTCTACCGTTAATTTTCTCCTGAAACTAATACGGTGATCTCAGATAGTGAATGTTACTCAATCACCAGTATTCGTTGTGCCGACTATAATTTTATCGGCCTAGATAAGTCTAAAATTGAGTCCACCGCAATAGTTTCTGAATCATTCAAAAATGAAATAGTTAAAGTCTGCTAATTGCCAAATATTTAACGTTAGATTCGTTGTGTTAAATGCTACAAAACGTACGCATCTTGCGGGAATATGATTGAAGATATATCAAAGAATTTTTCCTACTTCCTGTCTGAACATAACACAAAAGATTCAGAGCCAAATATCAGGGGAATAAATACCTATTTTCTGTGAAAATTTAACCGAAAATATTTGTATTAAACAATTATATAATTACTACATATATCTATCAATTAGGATGAGTTTAAACTAAGAACAGTATTGTCTTCAGCACCGGCTCTTTCGGTCATTTGTTAAGACGAAGCTCTGACTTTCACACAAATACACACAAAAGCTGACATTAAATTTATCATGGAACTATCCGTTTCAATGCACGGGCAACATCATAAATTAGATACCTGTGTGTCACATAAGTACCTTGTGATATAGCTGTATGCGTTGTAGTACCATAATAAATTTATTGGGGAAATATGCAACGTTTTACCCATTCAGTGTGCATAAATATTCACTAACTTGATCCTGAAACCATTAATCTCACGTTCGTTCTGCTGTTAAGAGCATATTGTTTCAATTTCATTTTAAAATAACTTGTATATTGAATAAAATTAATTTTTTTAAGTTGGAAATATTGTCAGTGATATTTTATTGGCATGTTTTCGACCCCTATATTTATGAATATAAAGTAACGTATTTTAATGTTCTGTTGAATTAATTATTATGTATCACGTCTCGTATAGAGGTTTCTAAAATAACGAACGAATTGCCATTCATAAAGTACGTCAGTGTACCGTAGTCGGCTAAATTTGCCACCCGCACATATCATTCACTGTGCATTTTTCATGCTTTTGAGTACTCGCCTCATAATATTGCTAAGCGCATGATTAGATCACATGCTTCCGTCGAGCCCAGACATAGGTGTATATATTTGCCGTCCCCTTTCATCCCAGCGCGTACTTCCCTCATTTTTCTCCCTGTATCCGGCCCCTGCTCCCTTATCGCACGCACCTCCTTTCTCGTTTCCAGTCTCCTCCATCTTCTCTCCCTTCTCATCCTGCACGATAAACAATCGTCCCTCACGCTCCCATTCCCTCTTCCATCACCATCCCTTCATCCCTGCACCGTATCCCGTATTTTCCGGGGGTTGGAAGGAGGCAGGCGAAATAGCCCGGGTTACGCGCGAGGGCCAATCGCGTTCCCTCCCTGGTTGGATTGAGCGGAGGAGGAGGAATGGAACGTGGGGAGTGTTGTATGGGTCGACCGTCCCCTACCTAGCACCATCTTACCCCTTGAAACGGATCCCTTAACACACACTGTTGACACCCAATACCGCACCACCCATCAATCTACATCATTAAGTGGGTTTTTTCCCTCCCTAGGCACACATATGTGTTTATATCCACGTACATAAGCAAGCACGTATATATTCACATGTATATACATGGGTTCGATCTCTTCGAGCATACATAGATCTGGGGGTTGATCCAACTTCTTCTTCTTCTTCTTCCAAGTTCGGCGAGGCGAGAAATTGGATTATCGAGTTATTTTTACCCTCCACTGGAAAGGCTCGAGAATTTTGGTGGGTGCATCGAATGGTATTTTTGCATCTCCGGTCGCACATTTTGAATGGGCATGGGGTCGGATAAATGTATTTTTTTATCGAAAACATGATCGACCGGTGGCGTGAGAAGTCGATCGATTGACTTGAAATTCCTTAACAATATTTTTTGTTGTCCGAAAATGCCACCATTTTTATTCATTCACTTGTTCCGATTCAATTTCTCCTCTACTACTTTTCTTTCAATAAGTGATCATACTTTCTTTGCGGAAATCTGTATTCACGTATTTTGCAATGCTGTCAAATGAACAGTAATAGATCTTACAATCTGCTAAGGTATTTACAATTTCGAAGAATTTCTTAAACTAATATTCTCTGGCCAACAATGAGATACAAGATTTTTAAGAAAAGTATCAGGAACAATTTTTCCTGACATGACTGTAAGTTGCAGCGCGCAGACTCAATGATGAGGGATCTGATATTTATCACCCGCCAATCGCCCTTTTCTTCTTTTCGGTTAGATTGAGTTTTTAGTTGGCCACTGACGAGTGACTCGGTGAAATCGCAAAATGCAGCGAAAGATTGAACAACGAAACACCATCAAAATTTGCGTTGGACTTAGGAAATCGGGTATGGAGGCGTTGGCCATGATTTGTCAAGTGTTTAAGAATGAAGTCATGCCAAAAACTGGAGTTTTTAAGTGATAGAAGGTTCTTCAAAGACGTCCAAGAGAGTATGGAGAACGAATCCCGCGCTGGACGGCCGTCGGCATCAAGAACCAACGAAAACGTACGTGTACATGAAGTACCGAATTCAGACTCTCCGATAAATGTGCGCATGATCGCATATTGAATTAACATTGATTAGATTACAATACACACCATTACCACTGAAAATTTGGCGATGCGAAAAATCTGCACTAAACTCGTTCCTAAGGTCTTGACTGTTACGGTGACGATTACCCAATCCCCTTACAGTCCCGATTTGGCACCAGCAGACTATTTCCCATTCCCAAAAGTGAAATCCTCCCTCAAAGCACACCACCATGGGATCCCAAGTGCCGTCAAAGAAGCTTACACGCATGCCCTTAAGGGTCTTCCGGAATCCGCCCACCACCGCTGCCTTCGAGTCGCGCAAAAGCCCCTGGAAAAAGTGTGTCGAAGCTCACGGGATGTGCTTTGAAGAATTTTGAGACATTTTAGAAATATCTTTAAAAAATCTTTTTTCCTGAATTTTTTCCCGGTACTTCTCATACAAACTTGGTATTCTGTGACGAACAATTTCAAATATTCAATATCATACCAAGAAGAAATAAGGAAAACGTAAAATTATGCAATATCAATATTTCAGTTGTTGAAATACAGGGTTCGTCTGGAAAAAAAGGGTACTGATTTTTTCCCGCCGCTCCAGGCGCACCCAGCACCGCTCTGACGGACTGCGATTGGAGGGGGGTATGTTTGCAAGCGACGCTGAAAAAGGCAGTCGGCTCTGAGCTGTGGTGTAGTGAGGAGCTCTGTTAACGCGAACCTCCCCGCTCGACCCACGTCACGGAACGCGATGCCGAAGTTTTTGGAGCAGCGTTATTCCATCAAATTTGCGGTAAAGCTTGGGAAATCGTCTACCGAAACTGTCGGTATGATTAACCAGGCTTACGGGGAGTCAGCCATGTCCAGAAACATGATCTTTAGGTGGCACAAGATGTTCGTGGAGGGCAGAGAAGAGGTCGACGACGAACCACGGCCTGGACGCCCATCAACGACACTCACCGACGAAAATGTACGAAAAGTTCGCGATGTACTGAACTCTGATCGTTGTCTTAGTGTTCGGATGATAGCAGAGCAGTGTAATGTGCCAAAAACAATAGTACACGAGATTATTAGGGACCAATTACAGATGCGAAAAATTTGTGCAAAGTTGGTGCCGAAAGTGCTCAGTGACGATCAAAGAATCAATCGTTTGGAAATCGCGACACAACTTGCGGATCACTGCAAAAATGATCCACATTTTTTAGAGAACGTTTCTGTTCCCGAAGATAAAGAGGAGTTTGAAAGGAACGCGATATGGGACTTTGGACGCCGTCAAAGAAGGCGTGACGACGTGTCTTCGAGAGGTTCCCGATGATGCCTTCGCGGGAGCGTTCCAAGAATGGGAACGCCGCTGGAACAAGTGTATCGACTCACAAGGGTCCTATTTTGAGGAATATTAGCTTAAGATATGTAAAAGTGTAATAAATTTTTTTTCCTGAGCTCAGTACACTTATTTTCCGGACGAATCCTGTAGATAATTAATCATTCAGAGTAAGAAAAAATACTGTTTGTAGCGAATTTCATTTTTTAATGTAACTTTTTCAAATGTCACTACTAGCTAAACATTTGTCTATATTTTTACGTCAATGAAAATTGTACTCGTAATATTAGGGCTTACGCTACCTTCTAATTAGTTAGTTGGAGACTTAAAGGAAGTAAATAGTTTGCCAGGGATTTGTTGATAAAGTCAATGCAATCATTCTCTTGTTGATTCAATCTTTCATGAGATTTTTGTCTTTTCCTAATTCTTTTCTTGGCATTTATTTAAATTCCCACTCCCTGCTTTGCAATTTCTTTTTTATTCCTTTCACCCTGCCAATCTCTCATCACATCACTGGAAGAATTCCCGGAAGCTATTTCGACTGCTCTGGGCCTCCTTTGGTCAAACCTTTTTCGAAGAGATTACTCTAACCTCTCTCCGTCAGTGCTCAATTTAGATATACATATCAGCTTTATGGTAAACATATAACTCTTTTTACTGTCACCGTATTCTTTGCCTGTGGTCATTAAAGTTCTATTTTCAATCATTGAAAATGTATAGCAATGAATAAATCCATAAGTGATGATTATAATCATCCTAATTTTAAGATCTCTTAGTATTCCCAGGACACAGATGTATGACACTATTAATACCCCAATGACGTAATATTCCTTTTTATTTACGTAGTCATCAATGACTAACTAATTACATTTTATCAGTTATAATCTTAATACTTATTTATTATTACTATTTACACCCAAATATCTCATAGTTAATATTAATTTTGCATAGGTCAACCAATATTTATGACTGAAGGGCAGGTGAGCGCTCATAAATGCATTGTTGACCCCGTTTTTATGTACATTAGCTTGTGCTCGCAATATAGAACATAAAATAATAGATACATTAAATTATTTTTTAAATATAAAAGTTTAAAATGTGATCCGAAAAATATTCTTTTAATATTTGTGAGTGTATAATAGTGTGTGTAATAAGGGGAAGGTTGAAGGGTGAGGAACCCAAGCAAAAAGTAGTTTCATTGACCGGCAGCTGGTTTAAACATTAAATTACCAAGTTAGGCGGAATTACAACTGTAATTTGTGGAGTTTTATGAAATCAAGTGCGTCGAATCTTTGGTCAAGAGATTTGCACAAGATTCATACTCGGAAAAGAGTTTAAACTGACCTAGATTATGAAGTCATGGGTTCATCATAAGATTAATCACCTGATAATGAAACTATGACTACGAAACCTAAATCAAAATAAATAATTTTCTAGGGAAACTACTATTATTTTGCATAGTTTCATTCATATTATTAATAGATATATTTATTTTTGGATAATCCCTTTGTCGCCACACCACACCACATTTCTCGCAATCACATGTATATTATTTTTAAGATGTCACTCATTAGAAGGAAAACAATACGCCATAGCATTAGGTTAAGTGGAGCGGTACTATTGGGATGAATAATATGAGGTGTGCCACAGATGTAGATAGATTATTTTCGAAATTATTGCTCTAGTGTTAAAATGAAAATTTCTATAAAGGAATATGGTCCATCTTTTGGGCATTGAGAACAAACTGCAAACAGGTATTTCCCTTTTAGTTTTGATGCTAATTATTTTAACTCCCAGAGACAGATGCACGAGAGAGATTATAAATGAGAATGGTGGCAATTAGGACTGGTGATTAAGATGAGAATAGCGGCTATGAAGAGAAGGGTTAAGGTTTTTGGGTACTACACACTCTCACCGAAAATCCACGAAACTTTTATGACGACGGCGGTTTTAATTAGGGTACGGACGCCATGAGGCACAAGGAATAGAGACCCTGAATGGTAAGGGAGAAAAACGGGTCCGGGTTAGTCTTGGTTGTGAATGGGGAAGGGAGCGGTGATGAGTAAGGGAAGGAAACGCAGGACTGGAGGCCGAGATGAAGAAGGAAAAAAAGGGTTGACAGCAGGGCGTGAGGGGTATGAATTGGATTTTTAAGCTTCGTAGAGGGGACAAACAAATTAATCCCTGGAATAGGAATAAGAACCAGTGCCTCCTTTTTTAGGACCTTTCCAAGTTTAACCAGCATCTTCTAATTCATTACTCGTCTGATCCCTTACTTTTCAGAAATGGTAATGTCAATATGCCGTGATCTAATACTTTGTTTCAATAAATCTTGTGTCGATTTCATGATTCATTTCATGATTTCAGCTTCTTCGTTACCTTGAATGGACCGATATTTTTGAATAGTGTTCTTCGTAATTTAATAAGCTATTTATTATTTTCAAAAAAGCACTGGTATGTCTTTGCTCTCTTATGGGAATATTTTCTGGCAAAACGCTGCACAAATTTATACCAATCGAGTTTCAGTATTCAAAAGGTATAGAATGATTCCAATCATAGCTTTTGACAAGTAAGCTGGAAATATCACCTACTATAACTCGTAAGTAACAACACCTACTTTCAAAAAGTGGATCTAACCACGTAAATAATACCTACTAAGAATAAATGGCTCCTTCAAATATCACGCTTCTGAACCGTGGAAGAAAAAACTGCCACCCAACCATCCGTTTTAAAAGTTTGTTTCTTCTCTAAAATTAGATAAGGGTCATAACGAATGATTCAAATAACACTGAGTTATTTATTTGATTTGAACCAGTGCAAGATTTGCCCGTCAGGATTGCTATGTGGATAGCACCTCAATTGGAGTGCGCTGTCTGCTGAACGAGACGTCAAATTGATGACCCCTTGGTGCTCTACTACTTTAACAGACTGTACCAAATTACCCACATATCCAGAATAGCAAAAATTAGACCATATCTCTCTGTAGCCTCCCTTATAATTTCAGCTAATTGTTCATTCAAGGAGGTTAATGATGAAAGGAATATCGAAGGGACAGAATCGGAAATTGATCGGAATTGCTGAATTGATGATAGAATGATCAAATTTCATTCTCTGCAGCAGTGGGTAATATAGTATGCGATGGTATCATGAGCAATATTCTGTGCAACATCTGTGCTCATAAGATGCTGTGATGGGGCTTCTATTTAAATGTTGCAATTAAAAGTGAAACTCTGGGAGGGATTGAAACGAAACGCGAAATGAGTGGAGTGTGGAAGAAGAGGACTGTTTGAGAGAGATGGAATGGTAATGGACAGACGTGTATTTGAAGGGAAGGAGGTGATATTTTGAGGATGGGGAAATGAAAGAAATTGACAGATTTTGGGGTAAAGTGTGCGGCAACCGTGATATTATTCACTGATCCAAACGGAGATTAAGATTAGAGACCCAGCCAATCCACCTGGTACCTGATCAGTTCAAAAGCGCCCAATTTTATTTCCTGGCGAGATAAAAACGTTCACTTATTCCGAAAATCAATCCGGAGAATTTCCTTCTTCCACCAAGGCTAGCAATTAGAACTGCATTGATTTGCAGCTGGCTATCTACCCAAACGTAAAAAAAACAGACCGGAAAGTGGTAGTAAAAAGGAGCGAGGCTCACACAAAAAGACCTGTTGTAGAGCATGTGCGGAGATGGTTAATGAGGAAGGAGACAAAGAGGAGCCTGAGAGTTGGATGACAAAAACGCAGCATCGAGATCACGGAGGGCGAATGACTGGAGAGAGCGAAAACTTATCCAGAAAGAGATGATAATGGGTAGTCCAATTACGAAGGGCGTGGTTTAGAAAATTTGCAATGTAAAACGAGGAGATCCTCCAGACGTTTTCTTTAGCAAGCCCTGAAAAATTTTCGAATTCGAATAATTATCTACCAGACCGTATACTCTTATTGAGAGGTCGTTAAGCCACTGACATTTTGATCGAAAGACAGTTACAAGTAGACATTATTACTACAGTAACCTTGTATCTCTAAAAGGGCAATTACAAGTAGATACTACGTTTTTGTGTATTGCCTTGGGAAAACAAAATTTACCAATAGTTGTTTACATGATTAGAAAGAAAGTAGAAAGCCAATAACCATGTTGGAGTTATCAAGCTAGTATTTAGGTTTTGTCCACTCTGGTTTAATTTTACGGTATTATAGATTTTCACATGGATTATAAGATTTAAGGTAAGGCTCAAACTACACTTAGACCGGGAAGAAGCAAAGTAAATAAGGAAAGGTACCAAGTATTGAAACGTTAAAAAGCAGTAAACAAATAAATAAAGTTTAAGCATGCGTTCATGAGAGTTGTAAGGGTCTCAAAAAACATAAACACACATTTTAATGGTTTATTTTTACATTATTCTCTTTGAGCTAACTTATTTTTCCACCATACGCGCTGAAATCAGGGCAAAATATGAGTTATTTGATGAATTTCCCGATTTATATTAGTGCAAATCTCCCCGTTTAAACGTTATATCCTACCTGGAAGTGTTGGACTCTAATAAGGGCCTTTCTCTATTCTACCTCTTCGTGTTTTTACCCACTTGCCGCAACCCCCGTCCAACCCTCCGATTTCGCTTCATTAAGAGTAGCCAAGTAGACTAATTTTTACGGACTTAAAAAACGCCTCGGCGTTCCAATGGAGTTCAGGATTAAAGGATTCATTGGAAAAAGACGAGACAGATTGAGTTTATCGAAAAGAGGGATAAAAATTAGTTTCAGATATAATTAGTGGAAAAAATTGTGTGTTAGGTGCGTCAAGTGAATTACGATTAAATTGAAATTTCCCAACGGTTCAATATATTTAACTTTATTCAGGCGCCTCTTCTTTAAATACAGTTCAGCATTACTGGTAACATTCTGTTCCCTAATTTTAATAAGGTATGCTACCACCGAGAGATATATTGAAAATACTTGCTATGAATTCAATAATAATATTAACCTTTTAAATTTTCCTTCGTACAGAACCTCTTATACAGTTGCTTAATTTGATGCGTTCGCTGGTTCGTTTCCCCAATGGTCTTTCCTTTATCTATTACATGAATTCTGCAGCTAGATTTAGGCTATTAGAAAGAACTATTAAGATAAATTTTAAAGAATTCGATGGTGTAGGTTGAATACATAATTAGGTTATAAATTGACGGAATTTTCTGAAAACACTGGAAGTCTTCCATGAAAAAAATTAAAGAAATGTCATTTTATGAGGAAGTAAAAAGATAAAAAATTGACTAAATTATGAAATCTGAACAAATCTTTACATAAAGAGGAAAATTTAAATTAAAATATCTCAGGTAAAACCACCTTCTAATTAAATGATTAAGACAAGTGTCAAAACATAGTAGCAAAAGAGTGCTACCTGGAAAATCGTCAGTTATTTACATGCAGCTTGATTAATTGGGTTTTGTTCAACAATATTTTATATTGTTTTTGTCCTTTACTGTAAGATATTTAGTCATTAGCATGCAGTTATTCACTTTAGAGCTCCATAGGGAAATAAAACAAAGCTAGTTAATTTAAAGAAATATTTCGTCTGTGAGAATGTATTCATTGTAACAAAAAACAACTTTGCTTAACATATTCAGTTTTCTCATTTTTTTAATTGATTGTCTTCTTCCTTTGTTAACATTCAATGAAACAAATTTCAAATTTTTCCTTAATGGATAAAACTCATTCAATATATTTATAATTCATAACATAATATAATTACCGTGAAAAATCAAACAGCTAATTTTCATTTTTCTCTATTTCAAGTGAGTTCAGCATATCTTCTTTATCGTAGCTAAGCAATGCTTAAGGCTGATTAAGGATCATAACTTAAGGTATTTTATATACATCCATAGTTTACTGACAGGATCCTGTGGTTTAAATGTTCTTCATTGGTCTTTATATATGCATATTAAATCTCATTCGAAAAAATCGTCAAATCAAATTTGTACTGCCTTTGCTGCACACTTATTCCAAATTTAATTGACTAACTCATAGAAACTTCAACCTTTATAGCGACTTTTATATAAGTTCTTTTTTATTGTTTAAGTATTTCTACTCAACAGTCGAAACAAATGGCTAACAAATTAAATTCATCTCCTTCAGTATCTATCGCAATATACAAAGTAATGTTTATTTCGGATAATTGGAATTCTGTCACAATATTAATCCTTAATTGGAAATACGAGTAGCAAGGCATTTAAAATGGCACGTTATTCCGCCTGAACGCAGATTGGAGAAATATTTACATGAAGAATAAGACAAACTTTGTAAAATTCACCACAAATTTCAATAATATGGTACTGCCGGTTTCATCGCATAGGTGACATCTTCAGGTACCTGATGTAATATGTTATAAAACCAGTAGTTCCGTATAAATAAAATTTTTTGGTGAATTTTGCCAATTTTTTCCTCAAGATGAATGTTCACAAAGTTAAGTCCGATACCATTTAAAAATATTTACATGTATTTGTTTCGACACCATAATCTTAAATGTAATTATATTTATTTAAATATCAATAATTGTAATGCTAATTTTTTTTATTTTATTTAGAAATATTTCAAACATTAATATTGGAAGAAGTTTTGACTTGTATATATAATTATATCCATTTATGATTTCGTGTGAGAAGCTTGCGTAAAAAACAGAATTGCCTATTACCTACCGCTAAGAAGAACTCTCGAAGATAGAATTGGTATGGTTGATATAACATGGAGTACTTAAATTAATTTGTTAGATTCAATGATAGCCTCTAGAAGAATAGTAGAGATGGAATAACATCCAAAATGGGCAGGTAAGATTCGAAAAATGATATTCATGGGAAGGAAAAAAGAAAATAGCCTAAGAATCTCTAGGGAAAAAGGCTCCCCAATCCTCTTTTGATGAATGTTTCTGAAGCTTAATTTTCAGTCCGAAGTGAATCAATAAAAAAGGAAAAACATGGAGATTGAAACAGTTTTTTTAATGTGGACTCCATGGCATCATCAGTGGAAACCCCAAAAGGAAGTGGTTTTTTGATAAATTTGTATTTATGCACGTGCATATATCACCTTAAAAGAGCAGCGTATAATTAGGGTGTAATTGTATTGGAATTAAAATTTAAGACTGAATAAAACAATGATGAACTGATCAGGCCCTAACGTAGTGAGTAAGAATAATATTCTAGGTACATAATCACACAATAAGTCAAAATTGGCTAAACTCTATAAACTCAGTGAAAGGATAGCCTTTTCGTTCATAGAAAGACTCGACAGCTCTCAAAAATATCATAAATATACATATTATTATTAGGTAATCTACCGGTTAAGGTAGGTTTATGGATGGTACACAACTATCAAATAAACATTTTGTAACTCCAAACAAAACCCAATCCAACAACTTAATCTACATCCGTCCCTCTTTATCTCTGTGTACTTCTTCCCTATTTTCATCCCGTCCAACATCCCTATCCTGTTCCTGGGGAACGGGAAACCACCTCAATTATCATTTCCAAGAAAATAATGATGGACATCATAAAAAATATATATATTATTAAAAGAAGGTTGGTTTTTGGATGGACACAACTGTCAAATAAATATTTTGTAACTCCAAACAAAACCCAATCAGGCAACCTAAACTACATCAGGTCCCTCTTCATCATATATATATATATATATATAAATATAATATATATATATATATATAATATATAAATACATAAATAGTATTATATAATAGATTGGTATTATATTGTGCTTTAGCTCTTAGGTCATGAATTCCATCATTCCTGCACTTTATCTTTCGCATTACATACGTCATTTCTCCATCTGACTGTCCACCCAGGTTTTCAAAATGACATCCGCATCTTTAGCGTATCCTGTCCGAAAAAGTAAATAAGCTCTGGTATCCGAAGTGAGGTTATGCAGCACGCACCTCGATCCCAGTGTAAAACGTGTTTGGAATACATCGGTTTTAGATAAGTTATATCACCTGCGTGCAGGGAATCGTTTGGAGGGCGCAGGTAGAAAATTCAGGTGTCCAACTTCCTTTCTACACATTACTTAACAACGCCTGGTTCAAAGTGCTGAATTATATAAACCAAAACGTTATACATATATATATATATATATATATATATTATATGTATATATATATTTATAGAAACATATATATACATACATATATTACTTACATATATATACTTACATATCTATACATATATTTTTTTTATTTTCTATATGTATGTATGTATGTATACATGTATATATATACCTATATGGGATACATACGATCATAAAATTTCATAACTAAAAAAGTTACCGATGACATTGAAAAAAGAATTTATCGTTTCATTGGACGCATTATAATGTAGTAAATTTTTCGTAGAGTGCAGTCAATTTGTTTGGGAGGGGTGATCCATTTAATTCTCAGCTAATCATCTTTGAAGCGCTAACTAACGGAGGACTTCAGTCGTATGAGATAAACGTCGTGCACTTAGAAATCCTGTCTGTACTTCGGTTCATAAACTAATAATATTTCATTTCACGAAACCCAGTCATCCCTCTACTGCACACTAAATATCCAACGTATGTGCATTTATGAACACATCATTTCAAAGATCATCTTTTTTGGGTAGATGGATAGGGTTGATTCATCATTTTTTGGCAATATTTTCCATGTAAAATTATTCCTGAAGTTTGGAATGAATATCGAAATCATGCAATGAAAAAATTAAGTCTTATTTATAAGTTTTAAATATTTCAGTCAACATTCGATAATAACTTTTTTGATGGTGAAACGGTTCATTTTAAATAAAAATTAATGAAATAATGTTAGTACTCACAGACCTGAACTTGGCCATTGTGAGTACAGCATACGTTCTTCTTTACTATAAAAATCAACATCTGTTAACTTATTTTGCTCAAATGTATCATATAACCACAGCAATCCTCTGAAAATTCGATTTGATGTGTGAGGGAGGGAATTCCTCCGATATAATAGGAGTTTTACCTTTGGAGTTAAACAGAGGAGCCCTTATGGATTGCACAGTTCAAAACTGCGCAAAACTACGGTCATTCATCTTTCTACGAGAAAAACAATATTTTTTTAGATTGAAAGCTCGAAAAACCCTCAAATTCTTCACCATGTGGCTCAAATTTAGGGTCAATCGAGTTTCCAAATGGCACGGGTCGCGAACGCACGGGAGAACTCTTTAATTCAGCGATACCGGAAAGCATGTCAACTCAAGGCCGCATGTAGAGTAATCATTGCCCTGGCAAAAAAAGGGGGTTTTAACACTTGGATGCCTTAGAAAGGCCACTCATGGAAAGAAACACGCTTGGTTTATTGAGAGCAGCCCAGGAGTGTCGGTCGAAATCTCAAGAGGCTACGGAGTGGGAAAGAGGAGCAGAGGACTTGAAAAGCGAGGTCAGCTGAGGTCTAGAGTGCAGAAAGAGGAGCAACGGCAGAGAAATAGGGTGAGGAGGAGCGGGAAATTTGAGATGGGTCAAAAAAGGATAGTAAAATGAGCAAGGAAATTATCAAAATTGCTCTCCAAAGAAACGCCGATGAAATGAAACGATATGAAAAATAGCAAAACGTTTTCAAAACACTTGATTTAATTATACGATATTTTCTTCTTGTTTCACTGTCAATTTATTTTGAGTATTTTGTGTTTTTATCTCTTCATTATGATTTAGCATTGATACGAAGTCCTAACGCTGTCTTTCCTTGTAAAAATATAAATAAAGGAAATACTTTTTCACGTTTGTGACAATATTTGAGCAAACGTGTATTTTCATAATTTTGAGGGAAATAAAAAATTGCTGATATTCGGAGAATATCGCATACTAAGTTAACCGTAGTTCAAATTAATGGATTTTGCTGTCAAACTATTTAATTCTTTTCGCATCCATAGTGTCCAAATCGCATTTACGGATTGCGATCGTATTTACGTATGTAATTTTTTTCCAAAAGGTGGAGGTGGTAAAGTTTCTCCTTGATCTTAAACCGTTCGCCAAAATTTACTCCCTTCCATATTTTTGTATTTTTATTCTCATTTTTTTCTTTGGATATGACCTTACGATAAATTCTAATTCCATGAAATTCAACGTTGTGAGAGGACGGTATTACGTTGTGTAATATGAGGGGGAAACTATTGAAGTGGTAAAACGCAGAGGCAAGCGTCAATGCTAACATTCCAAATCATTCGGGCAAGGGTGTGATAGTTTTGTTTAAACTAGTAAAATTTAATATTATCGTTTAAAAGTTTATTTTTCAAGTATTCGGATTTATTAAGTCATCTGAGAGCATTTTAATTGCTCTAAATTTAAGGCAACTTGTGTTTTTAAATGTATTTTTAACTTTTCTTATGAATGTGCACTCTTTATTTGTTGATCCTAATTTATACTTAGGTTTAAGAGTGTGATACGACTGCTTTGATCAAGAAGTGACGGAATAACATTGCTACCATAAAGACACAAAACATGTATCGTAATGCATTGACAAGCCCGATATTTTGATATATTGCTATGCGTATGTAATAATTTGCTATGCTTAATGAAACCTAAGTGGCTGGTAGAATTTGACTGTGCTCGCCAAACATAGAAAACAACATGCTTGCTCATATGCATAATAGTTATTTCCGAATAAATATTTCTTGGAAATAAGCTGTAAAACTAAATTTCGGAGTACAAGATAATCACCAACCACACCACCATAATAAACCAATCCACAATATTGAAGAACTCGTTACTGCCCAGAACGGATAGAAAATTTTCCAAAAGATTGGGAACGAGAATGATTCTCCTTAATGTTAGGCGTTCGCCTACATTAACGTCCTTCCTTAGTTCTGTATTCTATTCCCGTTCCTTGCGTTTAATATGATCTTACGGCCGTATTCAAAGCAAGGCGTGGGAGTAGAATATAGAATTTGAACAGAAATTATTACGACATTAAGATCCGCCGGCCGGTTCCGTATTCATGACTCTCAAACTGTCTAAGGGTTCTCATCCTTCTTGGATCCGAGACCCTAGCTACCGCTCATGCTCGTATGCACTTGGCTAGAACCTTGTGTGCCTGTATGTGCGGAACGGGATCTGAAAAGGGAGCTGGGACGGTGAGAGGGATGAAACGAAGCTAAGATAGAGGCGAAGGGAAAGAAAAATGAGACGAGAGAGAGAGAGAGAGGAAAAGGAGGGGGGGGCAACGACGAACCTATAGGGTCGCGAGGGGGGTGGAGATAGGATGGGGAAGGGGGTGGAATCGCGGGATCGAGGTAGAAGGGAGAAAGAAGCGAAAGAGTTGGAGAGGTGGTCTGAGGATGTCACGAGAGGAGGAGGGAAGGGAGGGTTGGTGGGAGGGTGGTTGCGGGAGAAGAGATGAGGGTTCGGCCGGCGGCAAAGTGTATTGGGGCCGAGGGAGGATTTATGGCGTGTCCCAGAATGGGAGGCAATCAAAGCGGGGTCACCCTCAGAGCCGCCCAGCCAACCCCGCTACACTACCTCTTTCGACTACACCCCCACCCCACACACACACACCCACTCGACACCCGCACCCTTTTGTCTCTCTCTTTCTCTCTCTCCCTCCCTCACACACGTACACACACACACACACTCCCTTTGCTGCCTCTTCGTCTACTCCCGTTGCCTATTCCCTTCCTTCGGAGAGGGTCGCCGAAGGAAGGGAGAGAGGGGAGGTATTCTAGAAGGGGAATATTCATATCTCCCACTACCCGAGTCAAAGCGGGTTCCCCTCACCTGTGGCAAAGCTGAGAGGTTAACCGGCGCTCCTTAAGCCTGACTCTTCGTCAATCCCGTTAATTTCAGTGTCCGATGAAGCTGTTCGGAAGAGGTCACTGATCTCGATACGGATGGTTTGGAACACAGTCAGAGATAGAAGAGAGTTGGCTGGCAATCCTTGTTGCACTGCTACGGGAGTCTTGGTATGAGAATTAATGTTTTTTTGTGGCCACGGTAAATTTCGATTGTGAATTAAATATTTGGTCTTCATTTTCTTAGAGCAGAACGTCATAATAATGAACTTATTTCACTTCGTAACTGAATTATTTTTCTTTTGAATGAAGTGCCACATTCCTGAGACGATGCAAGGATTGATGAAATTATTACGTATTTCTTTTTACTTTTGATGAAAATTTTAAGGTTTTTACAATTTAAATGATTTTAAGGAATCAAACGAGCGATGAAGTCCTACAGAAAGTAGTGGAAGAGGAAACTGAAGAGAGAAATTCGAAGAACAATGGATATGAAAGATACTGAGAGGCAATGAGATACTGAAGACGGGAGAGGATGAGGAGGCAAGAATGCTAGGAAAGTGAGTTATAGGGAGGAAAAGATATGGCATTTTGGATGAAATGAAGGGAGATAGAATGCAGAGCTAAAGAATTGAGGCATAGTAATATATAAACATATGTTATGTGGTATGCGCCTAGTTGTTACAAGAGTAACTACATGCAATATATTAATAATAGCATATATTAATAAGAATTATGGAATTTAACGCCAGGATCCATGAAACATTTACCAAGCCACTACTGCTAATAGCAATTATTTGAAAACAATCGCATTTATTTCACGTTTACAAATTGTTTGAAATTGGTTTAAATTCAATTTTTCCATTTCAAGATTAAATTTTATCTTTAAACAACAAGCCCCTCTGCCGGATTTTCATGACTTGGAAAGCTTATGATTTTTATACTTCTGTAAAATTTACAAAAGTTTTATTTTGAAAGTTAATTATTAGTCTCTAATTTATTTTGTAGCATTCAGTTTACTTAAAAGTAGAATTTAGACTGGTATTAAAGTGAAAATTGAAATACCGCTTTGAAAAATAAGGCATAAAAATTAATAATTCAATATTCCAAAGAATTAGCTAGAAAATATAACGATAAGAAATAAAACAGGAACTATACAGTTCAACTGTTTTAACAAACGAATCGAATTTGTCGTTAAAATGTTCAATCAATGGAAATTCAACTCTTTGAGTAACTTGAAACAAATTAATTGTAAATCCTGTTAATCATTCATTTTTTCAATCACTAGGTGGTTATTGCTAAAAAAAGCTAACAACTTTCTTGTAATATTTGGACAAGTTATGTTTAATTGTACCTGATAATGTTGTAATAATATCGACAATATTCTAACGGCAATGAAATATGTTTGAGAAAAATATGACAGAAGGTACACAGTTTTAAGTGCATTTAATGAATCTCTACACATGGGTTTTCAATTTATTTATACAGATACGCGATTAGTTAATAATGTTGACGGTATAATTTAAGGCTAATCGGTTCATCAGTTTTTGGGTGTCGCCTTTGCAACAGATTCACATTTTACTTACCAATTGTATACGAGTATTTAAGCTGGATTGCTACATCAATCTGAAGGCGCGGTATCTATAGCTTGAATCTTAAGTGCAAAAATATTTTAAACGCATCTCAATTCCAAAATCTTTTATAAACCTCTCATTTTGAATGCCCTTCTTTATTTTGGTTGGACTTATGGATGTATTTTAAGGTTATTACATATATTACAAGTACATTATTGTCTTTTGACCGAAAATTAATTGAGTTGAACAGCGTCATAAAAATAAATACCTCGAGTGGTCCCAAAACTTCTTAAGTCGGACAAAAATCCAATTTTCTTCGAGAATTAGGCTCAATCCTTAAGTTGAGGGTGATGAACTGTTTTTTTTTGCTTGGTAGTTTCAAAGGAAAGCGAAGAGAGGCTTTGAATTTTTAAGAATCATCAGATTTTGATGAACCGTATGGAAGCTCGCCGCGTGCTAAATGAAATTCTTATTTTATTTTTTCACTATTATCTCATTTTCCTCGTTTAATATTTTACCTTAATCGACCTTATTTTAATAACTCAAAAAATGAAATTCATTTCAATCAAATATATTTTCAAAATCTCAATCCTTTTGTTGTTATCAAAAACCATGGCAATTTCCTTCTTAAGAAAATCAGTAAAAAGAGGAGATAATAACGTCTTCTTAATATGGATAAGGGTTCCATGGGAAATTTTCCAGCTTTCATAGCCATGAACCAAACTATGTGTTCAATTCAGCATATTTCCCTGGTGTTTATGCACTGCACAATATTTAATTTTAATTCTATTTATTCTTACTAATTACAGTATTTTATAAACATAATTATTATGAAGGTGAAAATATTTTTTTTTGGCATTGGTATAGGTAACATTTGGTTTACATTCATCCTGAAAATAATTCTTATTTCATTTATTTTTAACTAGCTGAATACGCTAAAATTTTCGTTCGTAGCATTCCATAAAATGAAATAATTTTAAAATGGCGTGTATCATACGCCATTTTAGTTTTGAATTCCAGGTTTTTAAATCTAAGCATATAATTTTTTTTTTGCATGCCACAAATTCTGAATGTAAATTGATCATATTTACCTAAAGGCATTGTATTTGTTAAGAATTCGTGAATTTTTCTACGATATTTCTTGATCACTAATTTGAACGTTAAATTTCTTAAAAATGGTTTTATAGTATAATGTGTAAAAATATTTTCCACGCTGTGGTCCCAATCACTTACAATATGTAGTTATAACAGAAGTAATAATTTTAACAGTGGTTTATAATTAGTCTACATATAATTAATTATACGAGATTTCTTCCTTATCATTCATAGGAGAGATCTGTGATACTTATTACGGTACAAATAAGCAAATGTTTAGGTTAAAATGATTTTAACGTTCTTAATTTTATAAAATTATGTAATACATATTTATCGGAAATCGGCTTTAGAAATTAACTACATAATCCTCCTGACTGCAAATATAGATCAAATTAGGCCGCTTAAATGGTGATTTTGAATGGAAACAGCGCTCATTTAATAGTTGTATCACATTCTTACCATTCATACTTTATATGAGCATACTTTATAGTAATTATGAGCATTGGTGTACGAAGTTTAAAAAGATTTATGATGAACTACACTCCATTGTACTCTTAATCTATATTAACCATGAAACAAAGTATCCCGAATCTCCATATCTATTACAAAAACGATTCAATAAGTAACTACACATAAATTACGTTGCTATTTACAAAATGTTGGTCCCTTCAACGATGTTTTAGACATCTAAATAAGACAGAAATGATTGAAGTTATAGATTGATATTGGTAACAGTTTAATGGGAAGCAATTTAATGGTAGTCAACGAAGACAGCTTCAGAAACATGTATGTATATTACAGAAACAATATGTATATTATTTAAAAATCTACAGCACAATGTAAAACATTCTGCTACCAAGATCTTGTGTAATGAAAAATATTTTCTTTAATTTAAACCCTCGTATTTACGGAAATGCAATCAGTGTTTAGTACCCTCCAATATTAGGAACACAATTCGGTTCATCACATGTATATGGGTCAAATCTTTACGAGATGAGTAGAAGGGGCAGATACCTTAAAAATTAATTGAAAATATTTATTTAACTATAAAAAACAACCGCCAGGTTTTGACCTTATATATTACCTTTTTAACAAGATATAACATGAATAATTTTTATATTCATGTCCTTAAATCAATGTCACCTGTAAGCTCTGGATTAGCAGACGACAGCTTTACCCCAACGCCACCGTAGTTACATATTTATATAAATATTATGTATAAATTCTTTGTAAATAACATTTAATATGGTTTGGATAACAAATATCGTAAAATTACTCTCCAATATTGGTGTATTATATTTAATACGCATATCAATGAGTAAATGGGTAATCTTACGGAAAAACTCACTGCACAACCTAGCACATTAACGTGTAATGCTTGTCATATTTCAGATTTAATCAATTTTTGCGGAGTACATACAAATTGGCATATAAATGAACTTTCTCTCTGAAATGTTAAAGGTTCAAGAATATAATTTAAAATGTTACTTAGCAGTCTTAGTTGGAAATAATTAAAATGCCCTTTGAAGGTATTATATCCACCCAGGCATAGTGTATGAGCATTGTTTATTACTTAAAACGATGCTTGATTAACCTCATTACTGTTAAATAATAGAAAAAATCACAATTAGAAGCAGGGCTATATTCCATCAATTCCAGTAAGAACAAAAATTATGATTACTTACACTGGATTGTTAATTCTTGTAAACGTGCATGGAGCATGCATAAAAATGATATATTTCATTTTCCTCTTCAATAAAAAAAATTCCAAACTCCGCTGCAGGTTTAAAGTTCCGCATTTTATCCAGTGACCTTAATTCCTTTGATCTGAGAGTGAGTAGTGCAGTTTGCTCAAGCTATAAGAACTCTGTGCCTTTGTACTGCGCGCACACTTCCTCTCAGCCTCTCTCCCGTCTTCGGGGAGAGATCAATCCACTTCTCCCCTTAAAGCCTTGCCCAAGTGTCTGCACCAGTGGCTCTTCGTCCGAATCTCTTGATCTTAGTGGAACGCGCCCAGACAAAGCAACCTACAATGATAACTTGTCCATCCCACAAATATGGTATTTGCTACGATGAGTTACCGATCCGTGACAGAGACGGGTTGATAAAATATCATGTAATTGGGAAATGCTCCGATGTGTCGGAAATTGCACTATGGGGAAGGAGGCTATGAATTTATTTCTTATGATAACAACTGAGTTTTAGAGTTTCTCCGAATTGTTTTTTTAAAATCAAATGTGTATTTTGTAAAATAATATCAAAAAGTATTTTTTTAAATATAATCCTGCATCAGTGCTTTCTTTCCGTGTGATATAATTAACGATTTCTGACAATATCTCATCTCGTGATCAGATTTGATAAATGTAAGTTTTAATCAATTGAAATGCTTGGTACATTTTTTATGAAACATATTTTGTCGAAAAAATCTAAAGTGTTGTGGTATTTCTTCGTCATTCCTTCTTACTGATCAAACTTTAAACATCTTTAAACAAATATCAAGAAACTGCGGGAGATGCCGCAACAGTAACTTTTAACAAAGTCATCCGCTATCACGCATTTCATTGCAACAATTTCTGAGAGTATAAATCTCTTTTTTACGCTCTGAAATTGTTGCAATGACCTTTAAACAACTTTACCAACAACTTTATCATAAGTTTTCCGTACTGTTAGTGATAGAAATAATGACTTTTGAATTAGAAATATTTTTAAGCAGGCATAGAGAAGATACGCGTATAACTTAAGCAAATTTGGTCAACACGATAAGTTACAAAGGGTTTATTATAATAGATATCGGACTCCGTGTTAGTAGTCCATACTTAATGACGAAAAACCATTAAAATTAAAGAGTACCACAATACCTGTCTGTTTAAAAAATTGAAATATCTTTCGATTTAGAAAATTAAATGTGCATGCTGAAATGAACCAAGCGTTTAGTTGAACAAGATGACAGGCGAGATGACTGTAGAAGATGAAAATTAAAGAGTAAATATTCTACACTACGCCAATCCATGATCTTTACTTTAAGGGCAGTGGTGAGACATCGAAGACTCCATTCCTAAATCAACAAAAAAGTTACCCGTCGTGATATCTTCCGAAAACTCATTTTGTTTTCCACTTATTCGCCTTCTTCCTAAATCACGCACACACACACTGCCTCTACATCACAATCTCTTCGGAAAATTCTTTTTCCATAGGCATCTTTCCCTTACTCTCCCATGCCTCTCACACGTATTTTTTTTATTTTCATCTTCTTTTTCCCCTCACCGTTCGTCCACCCATTCCTCCCCCATCAGCCCGTAACCCTAAACTTCACCCCTTCCTTTCTTCCTTCCTCGGCGCCGGTATCTTTCTCTCTCTCTCTTTCCTGTAACTCCCCCATTCTTCTCCGTCCTTTGTCACTCCGGCAACATTTCTCGCTGACTTGAGTGGAAGGCGGAAATGAAAGGCCCCTCCGTCCTCCCCCGGGACCCCTCCCACTTCCCACCTATTGTCGCCTCCTCCTCACCCTGCCCCCCTAATTCCCCCTCTCACCTACCCCTTCTAATGCCCCCCCTTTCGCCATTGCCGCCGCAGCGGACGACGGAGCGCTACAAAAGATATCCCCGGGGGCAGAAAATCACGCGTCCGAGGGTTGTTTCACGGTTGCTCCCTTCATGGTAACCTTGTGTACTGGTGGACACTCATAGTTGGTTGAGAGTTGGGAGGATGATTCGTCTGGGAGATACAGAGTCGTCCGACACTCCCCCCGGCACCGATTTTGCCCCGACGGAAAGGAATTCCAGCGAGCGGTGCACAGCCGAGCGCTCGTGTCGTACCACGCGTGCATCGCATCGTTGGGGTTCGACTCTCCACTCCGTATTGATGTTCATTATACTCCACTGAGAATATTCTCTTCCGCACCGTGGATTATTCAGCTAATTGGTTACGTCATTTCTTCACCGCCGTAAACACGGCATAGACTATTGGTCCTTTTCGTCAACTTAATTATTTTTTTTTTTTCAAAATTTTAACAGATAAGTATTCCCATTTCTTCTGTTGCGGTATAATTTTCTGTTTTAGGCATCCGAATAAATGGATTCCTAAAATTATTCCGCCGTTTCTTTACTTCCCGTTCCGTCCACCGTCGGTGTTCTTCTTTCTTGTGCACACCTTTCCTCCACAATACTATTAATAAGGATTTATTAGATAACTGATTTATGTGATTCCAAATTTTCCTACTACTATAAATTTTATGGAGCGGGAGCCCATGGAGGTTTTACCCCAGGAGAGAGGTAAAATACTGAAATAAATTTGAATTAGAGTCCAGACATGAAATGAATAGTATACCAGTTCTTATAAACGTCATGACATAAATTTCCTCCAGGATCAAATTATTTATCCTGGTGAAAGTTCGAGATTAGAAAAGATGACAAATCATTCATAGAAAACTGTTCCTAGTGGGTATGATTTAAGTTTACAGTTTAATTCCTAAAATGGGGTTTATATAAATATTTTGACACCCCTGTTTTTAGCATACGTATGCACGCATATGTATTTCATTTATAGATTAATAACAATCCAAATTTTTCAATTTTACTCATTTATATTATCTTCGGAAGTAGCTACTTTCTCATATATTAATCATCGCTCTCGCTAATCGCTTCGAAAACTCATTTTTTCATTGCTCCTATTCTCTCCCTTCCTCCCAAGGGTTTGGAGCGAGCGTTTAGACCTTCATTTCAGTAATTAATGTCCATGCAGTAATGAATTCTTTTGATTAACAGTTGTTACCGAAAGAAAAAGTTGAACTTTGTTAATTTCACTTTTTATTTTGTAAATTCCACTTCCAAATTTAATGTTGGATGAATACATTAATGATAGATAAATTTTTAAAGAGAAAAATTTAATGCAAAGACTTTAATATGTTCACGAGCACAATTCAAGATGTTTTTCAATGTTATGTTATATGGAAAACCATGTTATGTTACGCCTTGCCCCACCTGTACGCCTTGCCCCACCGTAATCCTGTCCAATCTCAAGATGCCTCTTTTCGCCCCTATACCTTTACCCCATGACCGTATGTTGTATATATATGACGTTAAAACTTGAAAATATACCTAAAGAAGACACTATGTATTGAAACCCGGGTCGTAAGATTGTAACGTTACAAAGTTGAAATTTTTTCCCGATAATGGATAAGTTCTACTGAGTCAAGCCTAAAATGGCCAATTTTAATAACAATCATGTGGCATATTTCATATGGGTCATGATTCATTTTTAGAATATTGGCCCCAATCTGAATAAATCTATCTAGTTAGCATTCAATCTGCAAAATGCCTTGACTTGTGCTTGGTTCCTTCAGGCAACCGAGCTGAAAACGCTTTTCATTCATTTTTCATTCAAAGATTAATATTTTTATAGATTATGTCAGTAACTAGTCGTACCGTCACCACCGTATTGGTCAACTCAAAGGTTTTTTTGATAGAAAGTGGTAATAATCTGATTATGTCAAACATTAAAGTGTATGAAATGTAAACACTGAGGGAAGGTGTATCAAAACTTTCACTTTCTAACAAAGTTTTTGTAAAGATAGAACCACTTGAACATAAGATATTGTTATCCAAAAGGTATCACCCAGGTTGTGGGTGGGGATTCCCTAGTTCATTTGCTTTACGCTCTAACCATCATTTTAGAGCGTAAAGTATCTTATTATGCGAACAATAATCCCTTGGGATTAATGGGTAATAGCTAGGTAAGAAAAAAGAACATTTTAAAAAAGACATAGAGCAAAAGCCGATACTAGGCATACTCTGAAATAAAGCCGCAAAGGCGGCAAAACACTCGGTTATATCATTACGATGCTGAGTCGTGGTAAAAAAAAAGTTGGTCATAGTTTATATTTGTGTTAAAGATGCATAACTTGGTAAAGATATGAAGGTATCTAAATTTGATGCAGATGTCTACATGATGTTTTATTGTTTCATTTAATTAAATGTGTAACATTTTCGTTACAAATGTCAGTACTTTTTTGCATTGCATTTAACACTTCATTCTGTCTAAGCATTACCTTCCCATGGGGTTTTTAACATCACGCAAGCTCCAAAACTCATGTGCAAACGCAAAATTCAGACCTTCCAAACGGATTCGCGTCAACCAACAGTTGGATCCGGCTCTCGTTCAACAAAAATGCCACACAAAAACTCCATGGTGGTGTATTGCTCCCAAGCTGTTTTTGAGTGTTATTTACTGCAAAACCGAAATGTGTGAGCGTTTTAAAAGCTTTGAAGCATTGGTGGTCCATGGCCACCAGTTGTCATCCAATGTGCCTGCACGTATATCCCTATACCTCTCTTTCTCTCGTACTTTTTTTATGGCTAGAATCAAATGATCCGGGATATGTTTCGGCGTATCCCGTATCGCCCTTTCCCCTCCTATTCTTATCGACTACGCTCGATTTTATTCCTTTCTTCTTATTTTAAAAAAAAACGGAGGATCAATGGGCCTCAGGCCTTATTTTATGACTTTGTGACGGAATGACGCCTCAGCTCGATGGTCGCGGTTTGAATTATGGAAGGGATCGTTTCCAAGTTTTTTTATAGGAGCAAGAGGTTTCCTCAAGAGTTTAGGTGTTATGTTTCAAGAGATTCTATTTTAATGTGTATTCATTTTTAACATAGAAGTTTAGATTATTTTATGCTAATTTGGAGGATCATTGGCTTTAGAACATTTAAGAGACGGTGTACCAATTTACTTTCCATTTCAAAAGAGCGAACTATGCGTTTTCACACGCACATTTTCAATATTTTGCAAAACCCAGGACAAAAAAATATTTCTGTACCATATTCCCATGCAAGCACTCTTAAATTTTCAGTTTATATCATTTTTTCAGTTTTCATGTCATGTGTGACATAATTCTGTACACACAAGTTACGGGATGATGATCTAGTACTTCTAATAATGCACCTCGTTAGGATATAAATAAAATAAAAAAGAGGGATTTTACTCTGCCTCATATTATAAAAACAATCTTAATGGGTCATATATTAAATGTATGGTTAGTTTTTTTGTTTATTCTCCGTTTTTCCATATTGAGAACTGTTACAAAATCATTAAAGAGATGAACAATGCCAACCCTAGCAGAAATTTTTCACCAATGTTTTTTTTCATTGTACCGTGATCTCTGAAATGTTGGAGGATTTAAATAGATATTTTTTATGCCTTAAAGTTTTCGGAACTTTGAACTTATTTGTTAAATTGTTATGGTATTCTAGTTGTTGCTTACTAGTGTGCTATTTTAGTAAGTGGATAATATCTGTGTTTATAATTTTCCACAGACTTTAAGTCTGTGGAAAATTAAAAATTGATTTAATATGGACTTCAAACAATTTCACGAAGTGAAGCCTGTAATTGTTAGATATATTCGATAATTTTTAATCTATTTTGAAAATTCAGCGTTAAAAGAAATGCATTTATTCAGTTTTTTTGATATTTCATGTAGAATGAGCATTGCAGGAATTTTTTAATGATTATATCCTTTCCATGACACAAAAATAATAATTTTTCTTTACTCTGTGATAGTCCATTAAAGAGCAAAATCATAATTAATAGTTATAAATTAAATTTTTCGTCATTAAAAAATATCATCATGAAAAATGATTCAATTTTTCTTTTAAAATAAGGACCATAACAGTAGACAAACTTTCAGACAATGCGCCAACTATAAATAATTTAAGTAATTAAGCTAGGCTGAAGTTAGCGCAGTTACCATATAAGAGAAGGTAAAGCTTGCACCCAGTATTGCTCACTCGCTGATAGGAAGAACTTGAACCCTTACTTCTGAGAACCTGCGCCTGACAAATCTAATTAAGTAGCCCTCTCGTTCCTCTTTGTAATTCACCCTCAAAGTGGAATATAAAACACTTCTCCTCTTCTCGTTCTCCCTTCTTTTCTCCCCTCCCTCTCGTTTTCTCTCCACGGCAGCCTCTCAGGAAATATGCACCTCTTGATAGGATGGACGAAGAAGGCATTCTCGGGATTTTGGCCAAAGGCAAAGCGCTCTTGAGAGGAATTGCCCAAAATTCTAACCAAATGGATTCATACGCATGCATAAGTCTTCATCACCCAGGGTCTATTTCATCTTGAACTTGTAGCATCATGGACTAGAGAATTACGGGCTCTCTAAAAATTTTCAAAAAATATTTCGATATTCTCGCACCGTACAATTTATTTATTTAACAAAGCAGCCAAAAACGGCACAAATGCTTTTAAATTGGATGGCATATAACATACACTAAGAAAAAGAATGAGTAAAAGCAATAAAGAATAATGAAAAGTTAACAAATAATGTCAAGAACAGATATAAGAAGGCAGGAGAGCACATACGCAACCAGAGAGAGCTAAGTTACTATCTGGAGTTTAAGGAAGGAGGTGAAAGCGTTGAGTGAGGAAGAGAGGTCCAGGGAAGGATACTGAATGCTTAGGGAATTAAATGTAGCGGGAAGTCGATGGAATAGGGAACGTTGAGAGACCGAGAGACGGAAATTTGGAATCTGCAACAGACTCAAGTTACGTGTTGGCCGAGGGGGAACACGAATTGAGAAATTTATTGTAGAACAGTCGTTACTTATATTCTCCTATATTGTACAACTTTGACTTTTCCGAGTGAGAGAGATACCCAAACGAAAATTTCAGTTAAAAACATAATTCATTTTGAAAATTCTGTAACTCATCAATGTTAGTAAATTTCCATCTTGCCTCATTTTTGTGCGTCTACAAAATTTTCTGATTGTTATTAAAACATTGTATCGTATTCACTTGCGGAGCTCAAGTTCTTTCAGAACCTTGGGTTAAAGAGCTCCCATAGAAGTGGACTCCCAGTTCCGCTACTTGTTCAAGCACCGAAACATACTAGTACCACATAACATACATAGTACGTGCACATGCCTCTGGTTCACGTCATGCCTCGTGCGTATATCGTAAAATACATATCAAGCCCTTTGTTTTCTAAATCTTTGAATGAACAAAACTTTGTTTTCTAAGGCAGTGAATAATGAATGCTTGCGGAATAAACAAATAAATTGCCCTTACTTGTACTGGGACAATGCCCTGTTAAAATCGAATAGGAAAGGGTCCCAAAGACAACCATGAAAAATTTAGATTTTCTAGCTCGCTTAAAACTTTCAAGAAAATAAAAATCATAGATTTGAATCCATCATTGTCTAAATAATACTTTGTACGTTCTCTCCAAATATGTAGAATAAGTACAGCCTAGGTTAGGCCATTACAAGCGGCTGGACTCACGAGTCGGGCGGAACTACGATCGAATGTCTGTCATACCCTAGGCTTTCACAATCCACTGAATTTAATCTGATCAACTCATTAATTCTATGTTTTATGAGATACTACGCAAGTTTTGGAACACATAAAATACGCATTTAAAGTGGTTAATCGATTACTTCTTGCAGAACGTAATGATGTCTACGTAATAGGTTCATTATCCACAGAAAAGTGCAGCTGTATGAGGCTGCCAATGCTTTATCAGTCAAGCAATTTTGGTCAGTGAAAAACTGAGTATCCTTGAACAACATTCATATTTTCCTAATTTAGCACCATGTGAACTTTTCGTTTAAAAATAAATATGATGCAGTTTCCTCTATAAATGACTCGTTTTACGGCGGTAGAAGAATTAGGAGGCAGGAACGACGGAGTTTCTGTGAAACCTTTTGAAAAAATGGTGGGGGGAACCTGTAAGAAAAAATAGATACATATATACATATTCACACATATATATAGTATGCACGCATATATATATATATATATATATATATATATATATATATATATATATATATATATATGCATATATTAAAATATACATATATATATACACATACATACACACATATCCTGGCGCAGTCCCTAACCTGTACGTTAACACTTATTGTAATGAACTACGTCCTGGGGAACTTCGGCTACAAGCATTCTGGTCCCTTATCGTTCTTGGAAAAAATGACATTTTAAACCTGTCAGTCTTGCAGTCTATCTCTCTAGTCTTATATTCGTGATCCCTTCGACCGTAATACGTTGGGGTTCGTATTATATCCTTGATGTCATCGGAAAAGGGCCCATCTTTAAATGTTTTTAATAAGTTTAATCTATATTGGAAACGCCGCTGTGTAAGAGAATCCCAACCTAAATTGTCTAGCAAAGTGGATACGCTGCTGAGTTGGTCATAACAATGTTTGACAAATCTAGCCCCCCTCCGCTGAACTCGATCTAATTCCGAAACCAAATTTATGTTATGAGGATCCCATATACTGGCAGCATACTCTAGGTGGGGCCTGACCAAGGCAAGGAAGCATCGTTCTTTCACTTTTTCATCGCATTTACCTAGCACTCTTTTCACAAATCCCAATTTTTTACTAGCACGACCGCATATTTCTCGTATGTGTTTTCCCCAGGACAGATCGTTAGTAATTGTTACACCCAAGTATTTAAAGGAATCTAAAATCTTATAGATTTATATGGGTCCTATTTAGAAAAAAGGGTCATTAATTAATTGCATTCAGTTGGAAATATACAAATTTATGGAATTAGTTTCGTTATTTTTGGGTCAGGCCTCGTTTAACATATTTCAAAACCAAATTATCGGTAAATGTACGAGTAGAATCTAAAGATTTAATTTTATACACTTCGTACCTCTGCATTATACAAACATTGTATGGTGTAACTGGACAAAGTCTCTTTCATTTTTTCTTAATATATTTTACCCGAGTTTTCATACCCTTTTACCATGCGCCCCATTATTTGAGGTGTTCATTGTGCGTCATATAAAACTATGCTTCCGTCGATAATATTCTAATGGTTTAATTTTCTCATTCAGCCTGATTTTGCGATATTAGTAGAGCAATGGTAATCAAATTTGCTTAATATTTTCCCTGGTTAACATTACTCGTTAATTGAATTCATTATTCCAAATTTTGGTTTCTAAACCAACTGAATTGTGATGAGTAATGAGGATAATGAATTTGAATGCAAAATTAAGACCCCCGGAATCAAATTCCAGTGCCTGGAAAATATTTTCAGTAACGAATGACCATCTTTTTTTGGTGATTTGACGATCTACATCTGCCCGATTCCACACAAAGGTCCGCGAGTGGTGGGGTTCGGGGTGGGGGGATATTATGGAACCGCCCATAAATGTGTAAATATGGTTGCAGATATAGATATTAATATATTTTTTTACAAATTAGCACAATTCCTCGTAAACGTACACAAAAGACATACCTATTTGAAACGTGCGATAAAGGACTTTTTGAATAAATCGCTAAATTCTCTTTTATTTAATGAGTATATATTTGTGCGCTTGAGTTCGATTATGTCATGAAGGTTTATCGTCAGAGGGAAGGCGTGGGCACTGGGTTCTGTCATTGTCGGCGTATATACCTCATATATTATCCGTTAGCTCGAATCTACCAATATACACGACTGCCGCCATAATAACTCCCTCTGTGTCAACAGCTAACTTGAATAAAATGCACAAATCTAAATATCTCAATCTTGCCTTTGGTAGTACTTCGTGAATCAAAGGCCTCCCAACCTAATTCCTTCTGTTTATGAAATAAACACTAGGAATTATGGATTTTCAGGACCAGTGAAATAAAATGGACAATGGCAATGACTTGCCAGTGGCAAGGCATTTTGAAAACAAAAAACAATATAAAACAGAGGACATAGAAAATATTATTTTAATTAATGAATAAAATTCATCAGCGTTATTCAAACACCACGGCTAATGAATCAATATTGGATAGTTTAAGGACATACCTAAGGATGTTGTCAACTGATCTTCGAATGGAAAGAGCAATGATGAATATTTCCGGCCAGGCTTCGAAACATTTTCCTGCATGGTTTAACTTCTGAAATATTGTGGGATATGTTCCGCGCCACCAAACATGAGCAGAAGGAGACTGTAGGGAGTAAGATGTGGTGGGCAACAAAAGCGGGTAGAATTGGCACCTACAGAAAGCAACGTCGGTTTCTCTTGGTTTGCGCCAAGCATCTTACATTAGAAATTCCTTAAACAAATATCGTGCCGAGAAAACACAGGATTCGGTACTATTAAAGCGAAGTCATAGACGGCTAACTTTTCAGTGTGTTGAATGAGTCAAATAGTGCGACAGTGTGCGTTTAATAGGATGCCCAACGTTTAGTGTCCCAAAGTCCACATCGTGAGGCACCGAGTTGGGAAAGCTTGGAGCGAATGACGGAAATTCGATGAAGATGAGCATGCACTATTCGTCCGCCAGCGGAGGAAACGGCACGTGCACCTGTATTCCGCTAAAACGAGCAACGACCGAGCGCAGGCGTTGAATTGCAGACTTCCATCACAGAAGCCTAGGCTTACGCATTCACACGTAAACGATCTTTTTGAAGGAATGTTCTCCCCTTACATGAAATCCTAGCAGGACTTACTTTTTACTCTATAAATTGTCCTCACGCTTTTAAACACCAATAATTTAGTAATTTAATTATGACAGTAGCTACATTTCCCTTATAATTATGATAAAATATTAAATAATGTGTGTATATGGATTAAATTTAATAACGGCTTTGCTTAAAAATTTTATAGCGACTATTTTAAATGCAAGAATTAGTTGAAGTTAGACTTCCGAATATCGTATTTTCTTCGTCCGCTTGGTTTATTTCTTACTTGAAAGTTAATTTGCTCTAGTTAGACCACATTTGGAAAATGCCGCAAGTATTTGGGATCCTTGGGAGAAATTCTGGCAAATATGTCTAAGTATTGCATAAATATCGAGATGGTGGTTGAGAATTAAAACAACTGTAACCAATTTTAATAAAAAAGGTATCCAATTCTACACGCAGTAACTCAATGTGTAACTATGCTGGATGACGCATTTAAAAGTATACTTATTAACATCTTGAGAACAAAGATATGGACCTGGAGAAAAGCTTCAGGCAAAGTTAATAGAGTTCAGAGCATTTGGGTTCAACATTTCGGGTCACTAATGATTAAAATTAAATAATTATGGAGATATTTTATCGCAGACTCGTTAAATGATGCCCGAGGTTAATATGGCCAAATGCAGGATGAATCTTAGCTATTAGACATCAACAGAATGAGTTTTGAATAGGGAACACGGGAGAACCCTTATTCCCAGTTTGAGAGTTTGCTTTCGTCAATTTGGAAAGATTTCCTTTCTACCGAGGAAGAAAAATCCTGCTGCACTCCAGTACCTAATTGGTAGTTTTTACTAAAATAACTCCGTAATTGTTCATTTTTCAGCATAGATTCCCGGATATTATTTACTTTAAATTCCATGCTCCTCCGTCGATTCTTGGCATCGAAATATGCTATTCATTATAGAAAGATATCTTGGCAATTTCTTTCCTCTGGTAACCCGACCTATAATAAATATCATGGCACTACAATCATTCTTCCTTGGAGCACTACAAATATTGTCTGAGGATTTTTTTTAAATATCCCTTTGTTTTCAAGTTGTTAATAAATGTTATTTAACCGCCTCCCACTGCAGAACCCTTCTCGGTGTGCACAGCATTAGAGAATTGGAACATTCACGTCTTGTAGTAAAATTTAATTTATTCTCAGCAGTTTCCGTATATATGATGATCATTTATGTGAAAAAAGGTGCATGAAATTCCCTTATAAATAAAAAACAATGAGGCCTGAGAGAACCAAGAAATATTTTCCAAAATTAGATTTTTCCTTTTAGCTTCATCTTGCAAATAACTTCAAGCATGCACATAAGCGCAACTAAAAAAGAAGAGCCCTAAAAAGCGTAACGGACAGAAGGATATACATAAATGTACCATTTAATTAAAAAATCAATGTGTCTCTGGAGCTGGAGAAGATTTGAACGAATATAGCAATGAGTGTCAAAATGTGTGAGAAATTTTAAAAATCTTCCTTGCTGATTCCATGATTTACTATGTCAAAACCGAATCAAAGTTTTTACTTCTAGTTGATCACCCGTAAAACCGTTGATGAAATAAGAGTAAGCGGTTCGTGGCGATATATGTATTAAAGTATTGAAAGCAATTAAATTTGGCATGAAATAACAAAAATTAAAGTTTTATTAAAATGAAATATTATTCATTTTATGAATTATTTCATTTTGAATTAAAATTGAGAATGTATCGATTTAGCCGAATTATTGACTCGAACAGTTGACAAAACTCAAATTATTAATTTTCATAGCTACGCACTAAATAATTTTCTACCCGAACAAATGTATGTGTGGGAAACGATGCGGTTAAATTATTACACTCGTGCATCACGTATTACGAAACAGGAGGGCATATGAGGAGAGATCATTTTTGTAGCTACTTAAAACTTCCTTAATCGTACAGCGTAGCTTAGAGTTTTTTTCATACGTTCATGCGCGATGAGACGACATTTGGCTTGTTTGACCAACAAAACAACTAAACCACATATTTGTTTTTCGTTTTTATTGATTTATAAGTGGCTCACATCGGCTTCATTTAGAGTTTATCATATTAAAGGTGTTAAAAGTATATTGTAAAATTTAATGTTCGATCGCTATTGACTGGTATGTATCGAATCCCGTCGCTTCACATGCAGGCAGGTAGTATTAGGAGAGATGACCAACAGCTGAGGTCATTTCCACCATTAGGGATATGCTGGTAATTTGGTCTGGGTAGAAAGTTCACCGAATGGAGGGAAGGTGGACAGAGAGAGACCCGGCGTCGGCATTAGCCTACTCCTAACGACAGGTACCAAGGGTCCACAGATTTATGCCCCTTCCGATGGACGGCGTACTCACTTAAGTGCTCTCCAGATAGCACCCCATCTAGGGTTAGGGATACCAATGAAAAACCCTGTCACTTCCTGGATTTAAACTCGGATCCTCATGGTGGGCAGCCGGTATTTTAGCCACCGCATCATCCCGATCTCTCTGACCCATGTTGTTCTGGTTAAAAGTCGTGAACATTCTTAAAACCCATAAATCCCTACTCCAATGCAAAATAGTTTTATCCCCATCTTTAACTTCATACCGTAACCCAACATTTTGGCAATATTGCTGATAATGGATCACTAATAAATATTATTCGTCATGGGAATATACTTAAATATGAATTTGCCATAAATATATCGTACCAAAAGCTTTCAATATTTTACTTAAGATGTCAGTTCTTGGACTGGAATTTGAAAGCACCTTTATGAAGATGAACTTGGCGTTAAAATTAAAATAAGTAAAAATTATAACTCTCCAAACTCCTTTGTATTGGAGACATAGGTATTTTCTGTACAATTTTAAATGATTTTAGAATGTATCATTGCATTAGTGTAGCTTAATATTTCAAGGAGCATATCGATTTGGAAAGCTTTCTGAATGAGTTTATATATCATATCACATTCAATTTAAATCATTCATTAACTATAAGAAAACTAAAGAGAAATTTCTCCATTCGAAACTTATTTTTTGGTACTCTCAATTTTGTTTGTGACTAACCTCTCAAACAGTTTCAAGCTTAACTTAATTTAAACTTTATTTTTAGTCCAATTATTATATGGCTGAGAGCCAACAGCCAAATATATATTTTTCCCCGAAATTTCCCACCAAATTCGTCCTTTCTCCTTTGAGCCCCGAAATAAAATAGTTTCGTAAAACTTTCGGAGGCAAGAAAAATAATGGGTGCACGTTTCGGGACTGTAAATGAGTTTTTCGAAACGTAAAAAGATCTTACGGAGGAAAATACCTCTCGTTGTGCAGCAAAATGAGCATTCGTCACTAGTTCTCTTCCCTGTGACCGGAATGGAAAACTTTTCCCCCTACAAAAGGATCCACCTCTTTCCAACTTCTCGTCGATCAATGAGATAAAGCTACCTCCTGTCACGGATGTTTCAAGAGCCGGAGCTAGAGATTATGAAATACTCCGAGCATTTATGCAGGTCAAGGTCGAACAATTATTTCGTGCAGTTCTTTCAATTGAAATGTGAATATTCTGCAACTCCTGATCTTATATTTAAAGAGCACTTCAGCTATCATTTTTGCCTTCTAGCGTAGTGTAATACTCACAATTATTTTTTTATAAACTTAGCAAATCCGAAAAATCGTATACGTTTGGCATAACATAATTAGATAAATCGGATATACCACGTTGAGCAAAGCTTATGCAAAGTGGGGATAATTTAATCTTCCGAATAATTCCATGAATTAGAATATAAATTAAGCCGTAATACCTCGAATATTTTTAATGTTCATCTTTAAGACTGAAATAAAATATTACCAAAATATAAGAGTCAGAGGAGATCGTTTTTGTATCAAGAGTTTGATTTCTCAGTCTCTCTGGTCAACTCAATGTTTATTTAAAATACAGGACAGTTTTCCTAATCAATCAGACTCCTGGAGCAGATGGCAGCTCTGTTGAATTTCGCCATGTTGCTTTCACAGCAGAAACCTCTGCTAACATTGTTTCCTTGAGCTCGAATTCTTTTGCGTCAACTAATCTAATCAATGTATATCAATTGTTGGCTTGTCATTCCCGAAGAACTAGGTATTCTTAAAATAAACATTCCAGCACATGAAAGGGATTTTTTTAATTAAGCCATCTCCAAACCCTTTTCGAAACATTTTAATATAAAGTCTGGGGTATTTTCAATTCATTTACGTTTATGAGCCGATATAATGGTATTCTTTTGACAAAATTAACAAGCAATTACTCCAGAATTTGTCAATTTACACCGAGTTGATTTTCCTTAAAGGTCCACACCTCAAATGTCTGCAAAATTATTAATATGAACATTGTCTTCTTTAAAATACCTTATCAAACCCCTCTATGTTCTTGTGAATCAAGGAAAAATTTTAATTTTTAATACTGCCGTCTGTAATATAAAATATTCTGAGTTTTTTTTCATTGATTTTATCAATTGGGATTATCATTTATGTTTTCCTCAATATCTCGCGCTCTCTTCTCTCCCCCCACCCTTTGTCCCCGAAGAGTAGTTAACAGCTGGTGATAATTCACGCAAGCAGAATCGGTGAATATTTATGGATGCAGCAGGGCTCATACGCCGAGTTGAAAATGGTGAATCTTAATGAGTATTTTACGACTATTTTTTTCAGAAATTGATGCATTTCCCTCGAAGAATGAACTGAATGGAAAGAGGGGGTATTATGTCACACATCACAAGCGCTGTCACGCAACCGACGCATGTGGCATGCAGGGAGGGCATAACGGCACGCAAAACTTGATAGCTGTCGAAATTTGTAGACGTTATACACCATTTTTTTGTTAACAGAACGCTATCTGTGTCCCCCATTTAATCTTTCAGGGCTGCAAAGAGATTTAAATGCATAACACATTTGCATTTCCAAATTTAATCTTCCTTTCTAATCTTTGTATAAACAATTTTGTTTTCACTCTCACTCTGTTTCATAATTGATTTAACCTCCTTTATTCTATCTCATTGGTATTTGTCGATAATCTGTTGATCCCTGCAGTTTATACTTTATCGCCTGCTGTCGAAAGTAAAAAATATTCATGCGTCTCTGTGTCCAAAATATAGAAAATAAATGTGTGCGTCAATAGATGCCTACGAACTGCTCTGGTAAAAGTATGGAAGAACTTTTTATTATTTATCACTCCACTTTCTTGACGCATTTTACTAATCCCCCGTTTCAGTTAGAATCAAATTAAAAAGTCAAATGTCGATGAAGTACGTGTCAATAATTCCTAATACTAGCACCTTGACTAATTTCGTGAAACGCATGCATGCATTATATTATTTAAAATTCCTAAATTAATACCTTTTAAAGTCTCCTTATTGTTGATACATTTTTTTATATTACAGCGTAGTACATTTCAAATACTGTGTTACCCCCAGTCCGTGTCCTGTTGGTTCTAAAGTGACCCCAGTTATGAACCACATATTAACCCTCATTATTTATAACATTGTACCTGACAGGTGTTTTACGTTCGTCGTACTATTTTTACTCAAGGAACTATGGAAAGTTGAGTTTTATATGCTTGTATAATTATCTTACCCAGCATATTTGCAATATTTGATCAATAACTTCACTTAGAATTATAGGTTTGTTTTGTTTTGTAAAGTATCTTTTGCGTATTTATAAATGCCGCTTTTATACTACACCTTGAAGTTTTCTGTAAGCATTTGAATTAAAATAATAGTAAATTGTGACGCTAGATGTGTGCATGCATACAAGAAAATTATTAGTCTCATTTCCTCGTATTCTTGTGCCTCTGAGAGCCTTCCTTATTCGTAGGTTTGGTCGTGGCTGCGCGTGTCAATGTGTCACCTTAGTTCATGTCCTAATGACGGGTGATAAAAAGTAATACAACAATCATTTGTGCGTATCTTGTAAGTAGATATAAATTGGATAAAAAATTTTAAGCACTCTGAGCTTCTTATTAATTTTTTACAAGTGCTCTAAATTTAACTTGGACTAGTTACGAGGCACCAGTTTTTGAAACTATACTTTTTTTAGCTGTTTTTCCCACAAATTTACAAACATTATTATAATTAAAATAGAGAAGAGTAGGAGCTTTTATATTTGCACTATCAAAAATCTTATCTATATGTCAATATGAAATCAGTCTTTTGCGAGAATGACAGCATTACCTTCACTGTTAAATCATAATTCATCGGTTGTTAGTCTTCCATTGTTTTAAGAGCATGCATAATATCTTGGATTTTCAATGGCCATTATTATGAAAGTTAACAAGAAAAGATCTTGTTTTAACGTTGCCGTTTGGTACAATACACTTGTTAGGATACAAATTTATATTCCCTTCTCGAAGTGACAAAGTATACCTGTTAGCTCAATGTAACGTCCTCATCTCCCCCGTTCCCTGCTGCGTAATTCTTCGCTATTCTCTTCCTAAACGCACCTCTTCCACGTAGAACATCACTTTGGACTGCCCCCTTTTCCTGCTGATCCTGTACCGACCTTCCTCACACACCCATTCTCTCACTCGGCGCTCTTGGGGAACGAGAGGGACCATCTCCGTGGCACCACCCTCTCTAGTCTCCGTCCTCCTCCTTCCACTCCCCAATCCGATACCAATCTATCCTTCGCGAGGTCTGAGAGGAACCGAGTGAACATTTTTCCCTTGTGCTTTCGACGCGCGCACTTCGAAAGGTGGTGGCCCACCCGCAGGTTCCCATCCTCTTGGGATCCATTCGTCCACTCCCTCCATCCTGGACACTCCAAAAAGTACTCCAAAACTTCGCTCGACCCATTTGAATTTCCATCTGCTCCATCGTCTGCAAACCTTCCATCTCTTCCCTCCCTCGTCGTGAGCCCCGTATCCTCTCCATGCCCCACTCACCGCGGGAGGTGATGGGATGGAATTGGTCGTTGAGTGGATAACGGGCACGCTCTGACAGAACCTCCTCAGCGCTCAGTCGGTCTCACCTTATTTACAGAATTTTCGCGAAAAGAATTTCCTATTTTCACCCAAAAACGAGCGAGTATAGAAGAACGTTACTTATATCACAGGTACCTCGCGTGTGCACTTATTCTCTGTAGGTAATTTTTTATTAAAAATTATATAAAATAAATACATGGCAGCTCAATGGTTCCATACATACTATTGCCGATTAATCGGTGTTTACTTGTTCTTTGAATTATTTTATGGAACATCGAGTAATAATTTTCGCTTCAAAATATCTTGATATTTCAATTGCGAATATACTCTCAAAATTAATCTTTGGTAATTTTCAAAGATAACATTAACAAGCAGAGCATTTGCTCGAGAGAAAGTCGTTCAAAGATACGGCGTATCTTGGCCGTAGGCCCAAATGCCGTGACGCCACATCCAAGCGATCGAGCCTTGAGCAGCGAGGTGGTCATGGCTCTTGACGAAGGATCCCTCGCCTTCAACCTGTTACTCTCCCTCTCTCGCCCCATTCAGGGCTCGCTTATCGCGTCCCCCCCCTCCGATTAACCTTCCCCACAAAGAGTGTACTCTCCCCCATCCCAGTCCTGCCTCTCAACGAAGCTTGCCAACAAATTGAAGCACTGTGTGGGGGAGGGAGTTAATGGGGGTTGTAGTGGGTCTCGGGGCTGGTTGGCGAGCTGTGATCCCAGCGGTGTGCCCGCGTCTCGTGAATTGAAGAATGGGAGCGGAAATGTTCTCTGGATCTGCGCTACGGGGTATGCACTAAGAACATTTAGAAAATAAATGAATTCTTGTTGATCGCGTCGATTCACGGAAGGAGTCCCATCATCTTTCCCAACCGCCTCTGTAAGCGGTAAATATCCTCCATTGAGACGCACCGTTTAAAGATAACGATATTGAATGAGAGTTACCCTACTTGAACTGCAAGAGAAAAAGTTCGTGCTTCCTCGCAACTTAATTTGGCATTTGTTTTACGTAATAAATACATCGAGGAATAGTCATCCTAATAAAATTGTATGAAGCAGGAAGGAGCATATGGGTACTGCATTCCGATACGCTCCCAAAGAAATACATCACTTTCTCTTACTTCTCTCTTAGAGACTAATTATTTATGTTATGGTGTGACGGGATTAAAATATGATTTGCAATAATTCTCTAATTGATTCAAATTAGCAGAATGAGTATATTCAACTTCAGAGATACAAATAAATTTCAAATTAAAATTCAAATATATTTTGTTTTTAAATCTACGTTTGAGATTAAAGTAATGTTTGTATTAAAATGTTTTATTATGCATTTATGATGTTACCTTTTAATCAATTTGTTAATTATTTTCTCATAATAGAGGAAATCTTGATCAATAAAAGCGTAAAAATATTTTTGTGATCAGAACTATAATCTCCTTTGGGTAAAACCTTTATGTTTCTTTCATAATATATTTTGTTTATCATTATTTATTATCAGTAGCCTACCACGTTATGGTAGAGTTACTAGCTACTAGATTTTGTTAATAGCATTTTCTTTGTATACTTGCTTAAGGTGGCGTTTTAGTCAATATGGAAATGTATTTACGAAATTATCTAATGGTTGGTTTAACTGACGCAATATATGCATTTCAATATTGTATATTTAGACTTTAATGTTAAATAACAGCCAGTTGAAATATTATCACAGTCCTTGGCTTTTTTGTGAGTTTACCACGGATTTATTTCAGAATAATTTTAAACAGGAAGACACATCAAAAGTATTATACCGTCAATAGTTAGTTTTTGGATTTAGGGCAGTTAGTATTTTCTGATGTGGAAAACTGGATATATTATAATCATTCAATTCATTCCTACATTAATTCTTTTGAGCTAGTATGATTATCAATGTACTGGTGTTTAATATTTCTGTCAATTCCTTAGAATTCTCTCTACACCGCTCCTCATATCCACTTTTTTATCATCATTAATCATAATTTAAAAATCTTTTTTAAAAACCTTCAAATTTAGGCTCCGAGGCTAAATATTTCAGTTACTAATCGCAATGCTTACACTTATCATAGATAAGAAGAGAATACAATTAATAAATTTGCGGTGCAACATCGGATAACAAAATTTTGACTAATGTGTTAATAAAATTTTAATTCTCTAAAAGAAGTCAATCCAAACTACCGAAGAAACCTTTAAACAACTAATGCTGAAATTTAATTCATCAAAAAGGTAAAATACTATTTTTTTGAACCGTGACCCAAATTTTTAAGTTTTTAAATTATGTATCATATAATTTCCGTTACCAGTTCAGCGTCACCCATATTTGGTATATTAGTTTAATATGTGACCTCTTCTACTTCTACATAGTACCCTGCAAATTACCGCAATTATGCAATTATGACAGTGTGTAAAAATCATTTGCCTTAACCGGGATCGGAACCTGGATCCCTCGATGTCCGGCTGAGTTCTTTAGCCAGTTAAGCTATCGAGGCGTCCTCAAACTCTGAAATTTTGGTCAAGGTGAAATCCCGGTCAAGGCGAATTATTTTTACACTCTGAAATTGTTGCATTTAAATGCATATTAGCGGATGACTCGGTTAAAAGTTGCTGTTGCGGAATCTCCCGCAGTTTCTTAGAATACTGCAAGGATGAATGACAGGAGGTGACTCCAGACCAGACATCTAACATCAGAGTCAAGCCTTGTTATTTTAAAACAAATATGTGCACTCCATCAGATAATGGAAATGATCTGCACTATAGCTACATGCACTTCCGCATCTAAGTGTAAAGTTCTCCACACATACGAGATAGGCTGCTCATAACAAGAAGAACCAAACCATTGGTAAGACAAATTAATGACTATATACTAGGCTACAATCAATAACAAATATGCTTGACACCCCATAACGCGGGAGTTGTTCTGATCCCTTATCGTTCGCGGGAAAAATGACTTCTTAAATCTGCTGATGTCTACACTTGGTCTATCTAATCCTATTTCCTTGGGCTCTCCTGCCACAGTACCTTTAGGCTAATATTATATTTTCTACATGAAAACTATAGAGATCTGCCTCCAATGTTTGCAAGAGGTTTTTAATCTGTAATTCAACATCCGCTTCCCCAGTGATTACCCGCCTAGTTTCTCAAATAATTTAAATGCACTACTAAGCTCACCATGACAACTTTTTTACAAATCTATGTCCTCATCGCTGCATACGATATAATGCGGCATCTAATAAAGAAATTGTAAATTGTGAACTTCTTCTCTCCAGTAGCATCCGTGTACTTGTTTCATCAGGAAAATATTACCTTTATCTCCAGTTCTGAATTTTATTTTGACAACAGATGTTGTTATAATTACGTAACAGAGTTTCTTTATCCATCATTAAGGAGAAGAAAAAGTTTCCCTTGCCCGTAAATATTAAGAGTTCATAAGAGCTGGTAGGCAAGTGGTCATCGGTCATATCGTCTTTTGACTGCCACGCAAAAGCTCTTTACCCGCACACCTCGAAACCCACCAACCAACAGTTGCTGTCCACCATGTCTCTCCATTAGTTGCATCAAAATGTAGTTCCGAAACTACCACCCGCTAATGACACCGGCTGCTTTTCAGCAGGAAAAGAGCGAGCCTGCGACCAAAAGCAGAGTTCGGGCTTTGAATGTGGTGAATGGGACGAGTTTGAAATGGGGTGAGAGGGGTCGACGGGGAAGGGTGCGGAGGCATTCAGAAAGAGGGAAGCAGGAATGGAGCCAGGGAAAGGGTATCAAAACTGAAGCAAAAGGAATGTCTGGGGAGGCGTGCGGGTGGGTGCCATTAAAGGTTCTATGATTGCTGGCAAGCAAAAGCGTCGAGCACTCCCGAAGCCGACAAGGGGAAGCCTTTTATACCGTTGCCATATTAATTACTCATTTAGGCAGCCTTTTAGCTATATAATTCTCCGTAATAAGAGAAGTGCTCATTGAGCGTATTGCGCAGCTGACTGTATTAATAGGTACACTTCAGTATTACTAGTCTTGTTGCTGCTTTTCGTTTCTCTTGTAGATATCAACTCATCAAATGTAAGCCTATGGTCCCCTTTAAAAAAGTTAAATTTTACCTGGGATTTTTTTTGCATTATATTAACTGTATTTAGATCTTTTTCAATTTTGGCTGCAAAAATATTGAAAATATCTCATATTTTATGCGGAATATGTGGCACTTGTCACCATAGCCTTGAAAGAATCGTACATGCTAATGCACCACAATACTATAATAATAACTTCCTACAAAATGCTTCGTATTAAAATTTCACTTCTTACTCTACGTAACAAAATGAATATGGTAAGCTATGGAGGATTGGAATGGTGTGGTGACTAAGGTAATTATGTCACACCAGCAGGTCGAGTTTCGACTCCTGGTAGTGACAGAATGTTTCACTGGTATCCGTGTTTGGGGTGCTATATGGAGAAAACACATTAAGTGAGTATGTAGGACGAGACGTCAAACTTCAGACCCTTTGGCGCCATTCGTCAAGAGAAGGCTGTTGACGCTGGATTTCTCTCTCAACCTTTCCTCCAATTCCTGAATATCCTACCCGTACCAAATCACCCACCAATGCCGAAAGGCGCAAATGATCTCAGCTGTTGGTCGCCTCCTCAAATAACAAGTATTAATAATATGTAATAGGCATTCAAAAGATTACTGACCAATAATTTGGTTATAACTAAAATAATTCATCCTGAAAGAACTTTAAATGACAGAGGAAGTTTCTTTTCAGGAAATCATAGGAGGCAATATTGAGTAAAAATAAGTAAAAACGAATTTAATTAGTACGAGCAGAAAGTCCTACACACTGAGCAGAAAACATTAAGACTAGCATCGTAACTTGGCGTACTCAGAACGTTGGTTTTTGCGGAAATCCCACTTGCCTTAGTTTAGGGATTATAGTAGGGTACCCACCAATTAACATTCAAGGAGCAAGGCTGATGAACGAATTGGCCTTGGGGTCTTAAGAGGAGACCAGAAAAAGAAGGGAGAAAAGAAAGACGTGACGTGGAATATCCACCACGCTAACATGTTTTTCTCGTAAGATCTAAATCAGGAGTTCCTTGATCTCAAGTTGTAACCTAAGTGTTTTTGCCCTGTTATGATACAACGCTGAGTAAACTATTCGCGTCACATTCGTAAGAAGGAATTATCAAGTTTAAAGGCTGAGGCGTGCAATTTCGTCTTAGACTCACTGTGAGTTTCACTGTGAGAAGTTAGCATTTTATGAATATTATTTTTTTTCACTTATTTTTACAAAAAAACATGTTACAATCAGAATGAATATTCACAACTGTCTTTGAAGATGAACGTCAAGAATTATTCTTTCCGAATGGGGCAATTGATCATTTATTCAAGGTATCTACTCATTGAATATAGGCTTTGGAGGATCCATAAAAACGAATAACTTCTACCTGTCATGTGAAGTTCCTTTATTTTTTGTTCTATGTCATTTCCTCCTAAAATTCTTCATACTCACCACTGTCTTTTAAGGTATCTTAAATGTTTTTTCGATGCCCTTCCCTCTTTACCTTTCTGACACGGTATTCAACATCCTATATACCTTAAAAAAACACTAATAAAAAACCAATATTTCGTTTTGCCGATGAAAATGCTTTTGCAGAGTTAAGAGGAGAAGATCTGAGAAAGACGCTTGTTGTGAACAAAATGGCGATAAGGTCCTTCCTACTTGATGACGTGCAAAAACAAATGAAATTTTTAGTGTGCGACAGAAAATCAGAAGGCAACACACATTAATATGTGGTAACAAATGGTAAAAGATGTGAAAGAGTTTTGCTATTTGAGAACCAGAATCAGCAGCAACCGAAAACCTGCAAGTGCCATTACCTGACCTAAGTATATCAAGCTCTTTAATCGAATCTTCGAAATTTCCTTGGTAGATTCGTATAATATTATTTGTTTTTGTAATTTACTGCTATTCAGTCATCACATTTATCATTAATTTTTGATTCCACTAATGTGAAATATCAAATGGGGAATGAGTTATAATAAGACGATCCTCTGTTGTTTCCTGGCATTCCATTCATTATTGGACATTAAATCACTCAGCAGTTCAAAAGGGACAATTTCGTGTTAGACACAACGAGGCTAGTTGGTTAATAAAATACAGAGGTAGAATAACGAATGAACTATTACTTCGAAGGTAGGTGCAAAGGAAAATCCATAAGAGGACTTTCAAGAAGAGACGGAATAGATTGGGAATATCTTATCCTAACTTATAGGTCACTGAATATTAAAGTATATATGGAGATGGAATTACAGGGTGAAGGATAAGGAGTAAGGATAAAGGGCTAGGATGAACTGCGAGAAGCACTCAATTAAAAATGCTAATGCAAGGAGCTTTGAAAAAACTAAGAGTTTGACAGGAGACCATGGCCTGGAGGGTTGGTACAAACCAAAACTGTTATTTATAATGAATGTTTTTGATCAACTGCCGCCAGTAGGAATTTGCTTTGTCTTGCATAATAAGGGTCCCACGTTACGAATCACTTCGAGCCAATTATGAATTCAAAACTGAAGTAAGAACCGAATCGTACAGAAATTAGTCACCCGTAGATATCTAAAACTATAATTACTGAAGTTTTAAAATATTCATTAGATTTTTTTTTCATGCTATGCCTGAATTTTGAAAAGGATCAGCTTGCGTTAATTGCCTAAATCCTTCAATATAGCTTGGGGGCATTAGAAGTTGATGAGAACACGTTTGAATTCAGTTCCTCAAAATGGCTAGCAGTGATAGATGTAATTTCTCTACAGTATAAGTTATAGCTCATGATATTTTGTTTACACATCCATGCTCTCTCCTCTTCGCATGCTTGCTGAAAAAGGTCACGACGAAATCACACGACTCCCCGTTGCCTATCTCTTTGACTAAAGCAACCTTGCTTCAATCTCTTCCCCCTGCCCCGTCTATATTTTCCCTGAAGCTGTTAGGAGCCAATTACCTAGGCCCCATCGGATCCACATCCGGGTTCTCTTTACGGGCGAAACCCTCCATCCACTCCCACACTTTTCGTCTTTCCCTCGTTTCGTCCGCCATCATCTCCTCAGTGTCAAAATATCCTCCTATTATATGGCCGAGCGATGATTTTTATGGAGTTTTCACGTCGGTTCTTCAATGGGTTTTCTTTATAACCTCCTTGCAAGCTATCCAATCAATAACAACAACCTTTCCTGAAGGACTCTTCAAAATTTCATCTTTTTCTCTCACTCACCAACGATGGGGTACGAATACTCCCCTGATCGCGTATTCCGTTTCTGTTTTTCTCGTTGTTTTCTCTGATTTGTTTTATTTTTATTTTTAAACTTGACCTTAGAGATCTTTTTCATCCGGTTCAACCACATTCATTTTCAACTACAGAAGCTATTAGCATGAATATCCAAAATTTAATCAGTTTGTGATTTATTATATCCCTAGCCTCGAGTCTAACATACGGTTTAAATTTTAATGTAAATATTACAACAAGTTTTTATTCATTGCAGAATTCAAAGATAAACAATCCCAGGACAGACAACTGAATAATTGTCGATTTGGGACTCTTGCCGTAATCACCTGATTTTAATAAAATGGAGAACATTACATTAAGTGATGCAGTAATTACTTCAAAGTCAACCCACCAGTAATATAGGACCTCAAATGGAGAAAACAAGTATGAAACATCCATGGAGCTAATTGCAAGTGTTCATTGCATGAATACTGTAGAACCATTTAAATAATTAAATTAGCAAAACTTGCGATTTCTTATTGGGGTTACATCATCTAGAATAAAGCTAAGCCATTTACAGCTGAGAAAATTTAATTTATCTATTAAAAAATCGTTAGAAAAGGATTACTGCATTAGTCATTAAAATTGTCGTCTATAAACAGAAAACGTCACACACTGGAATGCCGATATAGGAATTGCTAGAAGGTTGAGTTCTACATGAACGATTAAAAGTATACATGTCATCATTATAAGATTAGATTATAAGTCATATGATTTTTATTCCGGCATCAAGGTAATAATTCTGAATCCATATCACATAAGCGATAGCACGATTATACTTGTATAAAAGGAAAATTAGCTAGTCATTCAATCTGATATAATAAATGCTTTTTCCCAAATATTATTTCTGTTTAACATTGGAAAAAGCATTTAAGCGCCTCTAAAAAATAAAATGTCTAATTGTATCATACATGTCATAATAAAACCACTACGTGAATAGAGGAGTTGAGCTTACAAACAAAGTATAGATTATATAAAGCTGTTATAAAACCAATAAAACTTTATATGGCGTAAATAGGACAAGAACAAAAAGGACATTGGGAGCACATGAGATTTATTTTCTAAGGAATAGCAATTGTAAAATATGACTATATGGGGAACTAAACGAAAATATAAGAAAAAATTTCAAAGTAGAAAACATTTACGAGTGAAGATTGAAAATAAATTAATACGCAAGTATAATGATCACATAAATGGGATGGGCGAAGAATGGATCGTAAAAGTAGCGTGAGATAAGTTACTTGTGGTGGGAAAAAGAATTAGAAATGCCAAAAAATTAATTGAGTGATAACTTTACCGTCGAATAAGTATGAATAGGAGTTATGAAGATAGAGCAGACCATCTTCTTACTATATATGAAGAGGAGTAAGAAGAACATTTTAAAATCGCTAGCGTCGATCAAATACCTTGCATTGAATTTTATATCGAAAATGTAAGAGGAATATATATATATAATACATTTTATGCACATGAAAACAGTATTGCTGATATGAGTATTAGAAAATGTATTCTCGTTTTTGATATTCCCTAGTTTGTTCAATATAACAATTCAGTATTTACTAGTAAAAATAAGTTAAATCAGCGCAGAACACTTTTTTGCATTGTAATAATTGAAGATAATTGGGAAAAAATCAATTACGTAATTCTATTCAAGCTCACGAAAAGAGGTTTACATAATTTAAAATTTAAAGAAGTGCTTCCTTAATTTCGGAGATTTTAAATATATCCCGCTCGCCGACTTCATTGCTGGCTAATTTCATATTCAAGCCCATCATCCCTAATTTGCTCACCCTAGTTGCTCAAAGGTTGTACGGCTTGCCTATTTCCCGACCTAAAATGCATTTCCGTGGAAAACACGTGTTCGGCCGTGTGTGATTCCGGCGTGCTAGAGGAGTGGAAAGTCCATCCATCCAGAAAATTTGAGTGTGGTTCCGTTTAAATTCCTTCTCCACGCCGCAACTTCCGGCTCTCTATTAATTCTGCTCAGTCACCCATTTCTTTTCTGCGCGTCCCCAAATCTTTTAAATTGCATACTTCTCTAAACGAAATTCTTTATCTGTGGAAAATTTCACTGTCTCATTCCATTGTATTTCAGAATTTTTATTCATTTAACATTCATTAGCATATTTCATAAGGACAAAGCAGCTAAAAGAAGTATCGATAACGCTGTAATTATGTATTTTTTAATATTATGTTGACCAGTTTTAATATAAAAGTTGTGCACTTATACACACACACCTCCCATGGACTACAACCTTGTCGTGGTGGAAGGGCTTGTGTGTTCCGATGACCCCTAGAGCTGTGCTGGCGGGAGTAATAATAATTACTCCTGGAACGGTCACCCATGCCAGATAGGTCGAAGGTTAGGAGCCAGACGAAAGGCAGTCCACGCAGCGTCTGTTCCTCAGTGAGGCGGCTGCAATGGCGTCTGACCCCAGTGGGGCGGCCATTAAGTGATGGTGTCACGTTAAAAACACTATTGAGGAAGGCAACGGGAAACCACCTCAATTATGATTCCCAAGAATATAATGATGGGCACTATAGATAATGTGAGTCCTGGCAACTACGGGACTCAGCCCAAGAGGCCGTGTGTCGTGCCCGGCAGCGGGAGAGGCAAGGCTTCCGCGGTCGTCATCCCACGAAATCCTTGCAGGGAAGAAATAACTGCAGCAGGACAGAAGGCTCAGAAGAAGGCGAAAGTAGTTAGAATAGGAACCTGGAACGTCAGGACAATGTTGAGGAGAGGCAAATTGGAAAATATTAAGCGGGAGATGGAAAGAGGTAATATAGATGTTTTAGGTATCTGCGAGGTGAGATGGAAGGATAGCGGGGATTACTGGAGTGACAATTATAGAGTGATATACAGCGGCGGGGACGAGAGCCAACGAGGGGTTGCCGTAATTTTAAATAAAGTGGTAGGAAGAAGCGTAGTCAACATAGAGCAAGCGACTGATAGAGTTTTACTCGTAGAGATTAAAGCAGAGCCGACGAACTTGGTCATTGTTCAGGTATACATGCCACCGAGCAACCACAAGGAGGAAGAAGTCGATAGGATGTATGATGAGTTAGAGGATATCATCGCGAGTGTTCCTGCAGGGAAACATTTGATAGTGATGGGGGATTGGAATGCGACGGTAGGCGAAGGAAGAGATGGTGGTGAGGTGGGGGACTATGGGTTAGGCAGGAGGAATGAACGCGGGGAGAAAGCAATTGAATTCTGCAGGAGACAGGGGTTAGTCATCACTAACACATGGTTTAGACACCACAAAAGGCGTAGGTATACATGGAAAATGCCAGGTGACTCAGAAAGATATCAGTTAGATTATATTATGGTTAGGCACAGGTTTAGGAACAGTGTGATAAATTCGCACAGTTTCCCAGGAGCGGATGCGGACTCTGACCACAATTTAGTTGTTATGAAATGTAATGTTCGTTTCAAGAAGATAAGGCAAGGGCGGCGGGTTAAAAAATGGAATTTAGAAGCAGTAAATGGATTAACGAGGAAGGAGTATCAGCAGGCTGTAGAGAAAATGATGGATGACGGTAAAGAACTGAGTACTATCGAAGAAAAATGGGAATGTATCAAGAAATGGATATTCGAAGCCGCTAAAGACACTATAAGAACCATTAACGGGAAAAGGATAAGGAAACCATGGGTAACGGATGAGATGATTGCAAAGATGGATGAGAGAAAAAGATGGAAAAATGTAAACACAGAGTTAGGCAAAATGAAGTACAAAGAGTTAAACAATAAATTGAGAAGGGCCACAAATAAAGCAAAAGAAGAATGGTGGAAAACGCAATGCGAGGATATGGAAAGTTTACAGAAGAAGGGTGAAATTGGTGCTCTATACAGCAAGGTTAAGTTATTATCGGGAAGTAAGAAGGCAAGATCTGTGCTAACAGTTAAAGATAAATGGGGTAAGATATTAGTTGAACCAGGAAAAATCCAAGAGAGATGGAAGGAATATATAGAAACACTGTATGGTAAAGAACTTAGGCCGACAAGGTTGGACATAGAAAAGGAACATGACGTAGAAGAAGATAGCTTAGGTCCAGGCATACTCGACGATGAAATAGAAAGGGCATTAAAGGAGATGAAAGCAAATAAGGCTGTGGGGGTGGACAATATTCCTGTAGAAATGTTGAAATGGTTAGGGAAAGGAGGGAAGAAGGCCATATACGGACTGATTCGTAGTATCTATGAGGAAGGAATCTGGCCGGAAGATTTTGTGAGATCGGTGTTAGTTCCTATTACAAAAAAGGCAAAGGCTTCGTCATGTGAGGATTACAGAACAATAAGTTTGATATCCACACAGCTAAAGTTATTCTCAGGATCATCAGCAAAAGGATAGAGAGTAAGGCAAATGATTGCTTAGGGGATGATCAGTTTGGGTTCAGGAAAGGAAGAGGTACGCGTGATGCCATTGCAGTAATGAGATCACTAGTCGAGAGGAATATAGAATACAATCAGGACGTTTTTGCCTGTTTTGTAGATTTCGAAAAAGCGTTTGATAGAGTGAATTGGGAAAAATTAATGCGTGTATTGCAGAAAATGGGAATGGATTGGAGGGACAGGAGACTGATCCGCAACCTGTACATGGCTCAGACTGCTCAGGTGCGAGTGGGGAACGGAGAGTCCGGATGGGCAGTGTTAGGAAGAGGTGTAAGGCAGGGTTGCCCATTGTCACCGGTACTGTTCAACGTATATGTAGAGGAAATGATTAAAGAGGCATGGGAAGAACTGGAGGTAGGAATGAAAGTCGGAGGGGTATTCGTAAAATCGGTTAGGTTTGCTGATTACCAAGCATTAGTTCCTCAGTCAGCCAAGGGGTTGCAAGCATTGTTGAGTGAATTGGAGGTTCAGTGCGATAAATATGGGATGAGAATCAATATTAATAAAACAAAGGTTATGCGATTTTCCAGAAAGAAAAAGGCTAAGCTAAATATTAAAACAGGCGGGGAAAAAGTAGAGCAGCTAGAACAGTTTACATATCTCGGAAGTGTTTTGGACCAATACGGTCAAAGTGGTAGGGACGTAAGGAGAAGAATTGCGCTAGGCAAGGAGGCTTTCTCAAGGAGGAGGGAGTTGATAACGGGGACGTTGAGTAGGGATGTTAAGACAAGACTCGTAAAAACTCTGATATGGAGCGTAGCTATGTCCGGCGCGGAAACGTGGTCGCTGAAGCAGGAGGATAGACGTAGATTGGAGGCTTTTGAAATGTGGGTGTGGAGAAGAATGGAGAAGGTGAAATGGACCGAAAGGAAAACAAATGAGGAAGTACTAGAAATGGTATGTGAGGAGAGGGGTTTGTTGAGAAAAATCCTATGGAGGCAGGAAAAATGGATGAAAGGCGTATTGAGCGGTAGTGGAATGTTGAAGAGGGTAATAGAGGGGAGAATATTGGGCAAGCGAGGTAAGGGTAGGAACAGGATAGGGATGTTGGACGGAATGAAGGGAGGAAGGAAGTTCACCGAGATGAAGAGGGACGAGATATAGATTAGTTTGCTAGGTGGGGAGTCACAAAATGTTTACTTGATAGTTGTGTCCATCCAAAAACCTACCTTAACCGGTAGATTACCTAATAAAATACACAAATGTAAATTTTGAAAACATCGAATCAAAAATAACGGACATTCACATGTGTAGTTTTGACGTTTCAACGGCACGACCGTCGTCATCAGATTTATGTTTCTGATGATGACGGTCGTGCCGTCGAAACTTCATTCGATTCTTTTTTAAAATCTACATCTGTGTTTTTGTATATTTATGCGTCGCCGAAGAGCGTTCCATTTCGAATATATGTATTGCAATTGAAAATTAAGAGATAATCTGTTAATCTTGAATCCAATGCCAATGGAGATTTCGTGAACATTTTTAAATTTGAAAGCACCTCCGTCATTTATCCAGAGTGAAAGTTTTTAAATTATACGATAAATATCTTCTGCATTAAACATATCATCTAAATGCGTAAAATACCTTGAAGTTCACTCCATATGTACGTGAGAGAATTAATAATGACCGCGTTGTTATAAATCTGCCATGTGGAGTCTTCACACTTTACCTCTCAAACTTTATCGCTCAAGCGTCCCCATATTGGGACGAACTGTTTAATTTATACCGTAAAAGTTCCCAAGATCAACCTCACGACAAAAGAATGGGAGGGGAAAATATCTTCAAAACATCTCAGCGTAGCGGGACATTACCCTCCTCCACATCCCTTTTCAACGAGCTCCAATCCTGGATGGCGGTTAATTCTTTTGCTTTGTCTTTTTTAGTGACTGACGCCCACCACCTTCGTCTGTTGTTATTTGGAGTGGCAGTGTTTGAGCGAGGCGTTTCGTACTCACTTTATGAGCTTTTGCGCCGGAATACTTACCCCATGAATAAAATCGAATAAATACCCTTCATGAAAAGGGCTGAAGAAATGTTGCCTGTCTCCTCGTTTTCTTCCATCGTAAGGAAGTCCCACGAGACTAAAACTCTCTGCCCCACCCTTTCCTCCTTCCCCAACCCTACCCACTCCCCCTTCGGAACTTTGTCTCACCTTTAATCCATCTCTCTCTCTCTGTCTTTTTTTCCATTTCTCTTGGGCCCTTGTCTCCTCCTTCCATGGAGAGAGATATTATTCCACCGGAATTCAGTGGGGTGCGAAAAAAATCAGTCGAGCTAATCGGCCGTGTGGAAATGTGTCTCTCCCGTATTCTCGTCTAATAATTTTTCTCTTTCGCACGCTTTCCCATGCTCAAAATATGTAGGTGAGGATAGTCATGAATATTTTACATGGTCTTCAAGGATGACGAAAAGGCTTCCATGGCATATTTAATACCGTTTTAGCGATTAAAGAGTCCAACTGGTTCCAGCAATAGATTGGATTGCCAGAACACTATATAGTATAATGCGCACACAGTCACACACACACACACTACTTTTGAAGTGAATATATGATTGAAATCGTTCGGGAATATTTTTGTAATATTTATCAGTTGTCTAAAATATTTTTTTTCGTTATAAGTGAAAAATAAATAAATGAAATGCTGGAATTCCTCTACTTTTATAATGTTTCATGATTGCCCTGAGTACTCATTTTCTTCAGCAAATTTAAACCAGATAATAAATAGTCGGTTTCTTCTTTTGAATACCTAAGGTCTCCGGAAATTCATGAGCAAACTAATTTTCAAAGTTGCAATCGAGTAAGAATATGATAACATGGCTCGAAGGATATTTAATCATTTTTATTCAAATGTTTGAAAACGAAATTGAAGTGGTAGTACCACCAGGACTATTGCTCGGTAATCCTTTACTGAGGCCTTTAAATAGAGGTCAGTCAGTTCAATGGATTAAATAAATGGTTCTTTAAGGACCACATGGTCGTAAAATTTTAGCTCGAAATTATGCCGGCGTGGAGAATAATGAAGCGGGAATGTTCCGCTCCCCGTAGCCAGTCTTTGCCTTTAACCTCGTTTTCGCGCCAAGTGCCTCGAGCCACCATTTACCTCAATGAGGTCTTAAACAGCCCAACTCCCCTTGCCAACTTCCTTAATGGCAGCAAATGACAATGATTATGATTTGCATACTGAAGAAGCTTAACTCCAGCGGAAACGGTACGTGTAGTCATTTGATGGGTAGCCATGAATACATACCTGCAGCAAGTTGATTATAGGGAGAAAGAGCATCCAAAGCATATGGGTATGAAAGATAACAACACTTTTTCTCCATAAGCGTAGGTATCAGAAAGCTGTATGCATCAAGGTCGCTAAGCGCTAGCTTGAGGTAAATGCGGAAATGTAATGAGATGTTGTGTTTGAGGAAACCTACACCTTCGACTGAAAATCGGATGAAACCTTACGTAAAAAACTAGGAATTATGGTTGTTCTTGGTACGTGTTTTCTCATAAATTACATGTTAATTTATGATATTAATTTCTCTTTATGATTAAATAATTTATTATTAATTAAGTAGATGTTATTAAGGACACAATGCTATTTTTACCTCTAGGATACCGAGAGTAGTCTCTAGGCGAAATTAAAGAATGGCCACCTATTTTAAAATTTGAAGAAGAATAATTTTAGCGGTTTGATAATTTGCTGTTTCCACTTAAGAAACGGTAAAGCACGTATGTGGTCAAAAAGAATCTGATATATTGAAAAATCAGGTACTGATCATTTGGTTTACACAATTGCCATTCTTCATTCGGTGATCTCTAAAACTAGAAAACGAAACTGGAGTTTCTTTTACCGTATAATTGCTGCTACAATTACTTCAATACTAAATCCCAAAGTCGAATGTTTAAAAATATAAGAATTTGCAGTTAGCGATGTTTGTGAGTCTCCTGGAAATCTCACCCTTATTCATTAAATGTGTTACACATTGTTCTTCATTAACCAGGAAAATTTTCTTTGTTCTCTTTTACTCGATTCTGAAATCAGCGTCTTTTAAATGATACCCAAATGCTACTCGTACAAATTGTGAGGGTAAATAAAAATATAAAAGAGCATTAAATACAGAAACACCATGTATACATCCACTGTTCTTTTTTATTATCAGGTACCTGATGATGACGCCCAAGCGTTGAAACTAGTCGTACAATAATAAATTACAGTGGATTTATACATTGTGTTTCTGTATTTAATGAACATGAACTTCGACAAAGTTGAACTTAAAACAATAGAAAGCATAAAAGAGCATTCCCATGTCTCTCCATGTCTGTCCTCGTCACCTTATTCTCCATTCATGTATGTTTTGCTTCTTCAAATCAGTATTGGGTAATACTGCTGCTTCCACTTGATGCATAAACACCTGTGTATTCATTAAATGAAGAATACAATGTATATATCGACTGTTCTTTATTTAATATTTACTCATATTTATGAAACTAGTTGTACGAGAATAAAGAACAGTGGATACATACATTGTGTTCTTCATTAAATGAACATAAACTTCCACAAAGTTGAGTCTGAAACAATAGAAAGCCTGTGTATTCGTTTATTTTAATTGGATTCTGATTGAGATCGCAATGGTGGCATTCTGATTTTAAATTTATAATGAAACAATTATTTAGTAGCTCTACTTTGCAGTCGGCAGCAAGTGTGCATGTTAAGGAATTAGTGTAACAAAAGGCCATTTTATCAAATTATAAATATTTATTTTGTAGTCTCCGTTGCCAGTTGAGTTATGAATACACGTACACTCGAATATTTAGCCATTCGTGAAGGAAAAAGGGATTGTTCCCGTCTTAATCGTAGCATGTATTCCAACGAAAAAAACTGCGAAATACGGAAACTCATTCACGGATATTCTTTTTCCTCCTCTCTATTGTTAATATTTAACTACATTTCCACAGAGGACTTTGTTTCGGTCACCTAGTATGATGCTAAAATAAAAGTTTTAACTTTCCACGCTCCAATATCGACTTCCGTCCCATGCATGTCTCCGGCAGTTTTTATGGCTGCAGAATCCACCCCCACTGACCTTCTGTTCATGCCCAAGCCAACAAATATAGTGATTCTTTTTGTCTTTTCATTGCCAGCTCTTCCACGTACCTACCCCAGTCGTGCGCTTCGAAAGGGTCTTTGAAAAGATTATTTTTTCGCCTCCTCCCCCCAACAATTGTTTTCCTCGCTCCGGTTCCCTCCATGACCAAAAAAGGAAGAAGGAAAATTCGGTCGCACATTGCTCGGCGAGAGCTTCTCCAAGTATCCACAGCAGCGGCGCTAGTTGTCCAGAGACCGATAAATTATGAGAAGTGATTCTGGTCGCCGCCGCTGGGACTTGGTTACGTGCAACGGAGGGAAGGAAGACCTAAGGGAAGAGAGAGAATTTCGCCCCTTGGAAAAGGACTCTTCCATTCCGAAAATCGCTCTCTTCCTCTGTTTTGCCCTCTTTCAACGTGAGGGGGAAACTTTTTCTGTCGCGGACGAAGGAAGAGGAGAAAGGAAGAGAGGTAAACAGAGTTTGTGAGGATTTCTGAGAAGATGAATGGGGTTGGAGATGTCTCCGTGTGATAAGGCTTACATTCTGAAGAGTGTGATCCCACAATGGAGCCAACAATCTGTGAAATTCTCTCCTTTAGTTCAGAAGATACGATAAAATCACGTTTCGCAAACTCCTCTCCCTTCCACTCATGTCGCAGCTTTCATGTAGTTTTCTTCAATCAGATAATATCAACAGATTTAATTTCGGTATGAATCTAATCAATTTTCGGGTAGTGCATTGGAATATGAAGGAGATAACATTTTTCTATGGCGAGAGTAAGAAAGAACATCTTTCGAAGCACTAGAGAGACCGCTGGATTTGGTTTTCTCCAGAGTTTTAGATAATTATATCAAGGTATTGTTGATTGACACTGAAATACATGAATTATAGTATTATATTTCTTTAGTGCACCAATTTTCCTCTGTAAACGATGACGTAAAACGACCCATATGCGCTATGGGTCGTTCTGCACCATATTCATAGTTTTGGTCGAAGTCTACCCTTCCGATTCAGGTTGCTGGAGAAATTTATTGACTTTTGCAAATCGATATTATGAATGAATATTTGTTTAACTTTGGAATTTTTTTGTTACATTAAAATTTTTACTTATTTTAGTAGGGAGCAGGAAGAAAATATTCCGATGTTTGTCCGCAAGTTTCCGCGACGATGAGTAGATGATTTCCACATTTTTCGGCCTGCGTCCGCATAAGTCGTTTAAATTCACAACAGTTTCGCCAGCACAGGTCAAGGATCGAAAGAATCTCGTTGTCCCGTCTTATATAGGGAAAAAGGCGTCAATACCGGGAAATTTCTTCGGCCAATCAGGAAACATCCTCATATTCGCGCGGAATAATTCTTTTCCTGACATTGTGGAGTGGATATCCATCCTCTCTGTTAAAATTTTCTGGCCTTTTTGCCATTGAAATCGAAAAAAGATCAATGAAAGTCAATGTCTTAAGAAATTCCACACGATATTTTTACTGTACCGTTTATTGGAGTCTCTTTCTGGTAACTTATCGTATAGTTTAATCTCAAAAAATAGTATCTTTTTCTTCGGGAGGGCAATGTTGGTGGAGGAGTCAATTCAGGGTCATTGTGTTTTAAATATTGAGCGCATTTCCAATTCTCTCGGTTGGCTTACCAATGTTCATTGCTAAATACTTCTGTCATCTAATGCAAATTAATAGTCCAAAGATGTTCTTAAAGCATACGTTTATAGCATTTGATAAGAGGTTTCTATGACCACAACGCAATACAGACTATTTGAACTTGATATCCTTGGAGTGGCAGTCATCTCTACACTGACCTATTGAGACTACTTGGGCTTTTAATCTAGTGACACGTGTTGTCTATAATTTTGACGAAGTTGTATTGAAAATTTGGAACTGTATTGTATTTTATAGTTGAATTATACTCCTTAATGTCATTCAAAGCTTTTTTTTTGTGTATGTAAAAATATATCCACCTCCATGAAAATATACAGGAGTCTGTCTCATGGAAGCATGTAATCTCTTGGGAACTTGTAGTCTCTTGGAGGTGCATGAATTTAAAAATTACTACGCAATTATTTACATAAAGATTGCTTCAAAATCCTTTTCGTCTGCCATTGTTTTTAAGTATTATAAAGTGTAATGAGGTACCATTAGCAATAAAACGATTGCTGAAGATCCCTACACGCCTGGACATGAAGTGAGGAAGAGAGGAGAGGTACCAAGAGAAAGGTTTGTAGCCACAAGAACTAGGAATAACGGTCGATCGTTCTTGTTTTGGGCTGAGTATCACAAATTTCAAACCCCCAAAATCAAATATGGCCTAGTTCAGTCCAATTAAATCCCATGGCTAACAAATTTCCCGCCTGCGGAAAGGGTCGCTTCAAATAACTCGCGCATGAGGTGCACGTTTTCCGATGCACCAAAACAACTAACGTATTAGCCTCAGACTTCAGAATTTGAAGCAATGCAAATATCGAAAGCAATAAAAGACGTCACACATCTCGTCCAGCTGTGTTGGATAAGGAATTTTTGCAGCTCAGACGAGAGGTTACGGATTTGAATCGTTCAATTCGAATGGCTTTCCCAGTTAATGATGCCCCACCAGACCTAATTTGCGGCCCCTTAACGTGTCTCGCCGGGGAAAAGCGTTAGTTTACGTCCGGTTGAACGCGTAGCTAATATCGATCTCGCATTTGCTTCCCAGCGCGGATGCCGCCGCCGGGAGCGGAGAGTCCCGGGCGTCCCAGCCCCACCGGCCGGGAGTCTCCAGAGGCGGCGGTGGCGACGGTGGTGGTGGGTTACACCGCGCGGGAACCTCGCGGCAAGGAGAGGCCGCGGAGGCGGAGGAAGTCACCGCAGCTCCCGCGACACGTCGGAGGACTTCTTCGCCTCCACAGTGAGCCTAGAGGAAGGACGGAGAGTGTGACTACTGGTCGCCTCCCCGCGCCATAGGCTCGTCGTCCTCGTAGGGTCGAGTCGAGTCGCGATTGATGGCGACTTCCCGCGACCCGCCGCCCCGCTCTCCCTCCTCCTCTTTCCCCGCTCCCTTCTTCCTCCTCGCCTCCGCCCTCCTCCTCACCTCCTTCCTCCAGGTCACGCACGGCTCCCCCCCGCACGCCTTCCTTCCTCCTCACCGATCCTCTGGACAGCAGCTTCCACTCCACTTGGCGCTCGTTTCCCGCGATGATCCTGCCCTGCTCAAAGCCTTCGAGAAATCCGTTCTTAATTCGTCCACGCTGGCCTTTGGAGCGGTGTCACTCCATCCGCTTCCCATTCTGCTCCCGGCCGATGGACGGAGCTCCAGCAACGTGGTGCTCTCCGGAGCTACTAGATGGTGCGAAGCGGTCAAGGGCAGGAGGGTGGTGAGCACAGTGGTTCTGGGGGTGGGTGCGCGGAGAGGCTATTCGACGGCTTTGGCCTCTTCCACTGCGGGTGTTCCGGTGCTGAATTGGCCTGGGTATGAACCAGGACAAAGGGCCTACTACTCACCCTTGGTAAGTGGTCGCTAAGGGAAAAGTTGTGTTCGCTGTTTTGCAGTAATCACACCTTTATTGCAGCAAATTCGCAAACAATAATAAAAAGAGACAAATATTAAGTAATATGAAGTCAGTTAGGAAAACTTTTTATTCCAAAATATTTATAGCATGTAAAAGTACAATTGTACTACTTCAAAAAAATTACTTTGTATTTCCACTGAAAATTTTTTGATCTACCTCCATATCGGTTTACACCTTTAGGTGTCACTGAGATAACTTCAGCAACACTTCTTACTGAATGCCACATCTTTCAGAATGAAGTTTATTTTATTTGCTCAAAAAGCATACATCGATCAATATAAAACCAATTCTTACTCCACACAAAATTTCACAAAATAGATTCTGGTGATTTGGTAAGTCAAAAACTTGACCTAGGGATAAATAATTTTGTGCAAACACAAATTGATTCTTTCTCGATATGAACCTTTCCCACAAGGTAACACCAAAAACCACTCAGCGTACCTCAACGTGAGTTTAAACTTTTTCTTGAGTTTTGCATTTTAAATGGACCTGTTCGAGTTAAAATGATAACAAAGAGGCTGTATGTAGGTTTCCAAAGCGTTTTGATAAATGACGAAGCCAGCTCCTGAGAGTTTAAAAGGAAAAATTACTATTTTGTGTTCCAGCTGCTGCGAATACCATTAAAAGTTATTACTTTCACGACTTCATGCAACTTTTATTAGCAAACCTAAAAAATCGATTTGACTTTCCCATGCTTTTCCAATAAATTAAAAATTTTATTCACGTGAGTAATAGAAATAAAATTTGAATGTTGAGAATTTCATCAATTTTAAATATTAATTCCTGTAAACGAAATTTAAGTCTTTTTATTAGTCATTAGACAATTTGACAAAATATTTTGGTAATTTCTAGTTCTTAAACTCCTTTATATACGAATAAATTTAAAAATATAGTATGTGATTATTTTCCATGAAATTTCCTAAGGAAAAAGTTTCAATTATTTTATTGGTTTATTCTTATTTCTTGATTGTTAATTTCAACTCCTATTTTATTGAAAGAAATGAAGACATCTCAATATAACATGCTATCATTATAGACAAATTGAATATAATATTGAAAATATGGGCTTGAGACCTTGGTTCAGAGTTTTGGATATCTAGAAAGATTATCCCGTTCAAAATCAGCATTATTTAAAAAAAATCCATTCAGAAGTATTGTCACTTAAAAATTATTTGTCTTTTTTGGTTACCATAGAAGTTTTCAATTATATGTCATTTGATTTGTTATGAAAAAACATCAGTGTCGAAATCTATTTCATGGTTTGTCATCAATTCATTATGCATATAGAAAAACACAACAGGCGTTATTTTGATGTACTTGTTACATGAAATCCCCATTATTCGAATGAATTTGACAGTTTTCTTCACTTTGTATAAAAATCACTCGATGAAAATTGTATATTACTCCATGGTTAGGGTGTATTTCAATTAAAATATATGAATTAATTCTTAACGCGACGTACATTTCCAATAACGGAATTGAAAATTAGTCCCACTTCCCTGTATTTGAAATGCATTTTCGCGTAATGAATATTAAAATAGCACTCAGTTACTAGTATAAATAATAAATATGTCGATTAAAGAGCTAATTGGTTTTATTTGTCTCTTTTAATTGACTCTTTCTAAAGATGGAGGAGTTACATCTTAAATTATAAATGCTATTTTTGTATTTTTTACTCTAAAATTAATATTACAAGGTGATATGATTCTAATATTATATACCAGTAAGAATCCGGCATTTCCTGTTAAATTTTAGAAATCATAAATAGCAGTCTGTCACTCTTTATTTATTTCCATAGCTCTCCAATCAATTCAAATTTTTGCATAGAAAATTTGACATGGAATACACTAAGATTATGCTTTTTTATAGGCCAAAAATTATTCTTATTTATTATGTTTTGATTTGTTTGAAGTATACCGCCAGTCCTGGACGTGTAATGTTTCAAACTACATTTCAATGTACAAATACTACTTCTTTAATCCAGTTAAATATTTCATATTTTCTCGAAATTTTCCTTTTTTTTTGGTGCCGATGGACCAAATTTAACTATTTTAAATTTTAGTGTAATTTGCCTGCATTCAGACAAATTCTGTGCTGTTTTTTTCAATCTGGAAGTATCAGAGTCAAAACAGTCAATAAAAAAGGGAAATTTCTGGCTTTTTTGCCTGCTAAGCACACTTCACTTAACTTTCTACCCAATTTGTTTATTCTAAAATTTTTAGTACTTTGAGTCATAGAAAATATTAGATACTCCTTGCTGGATGTAAGATTTGGTGTTTTGCCAGCGCATTACCTGCACTGCGGTGAAGCCTTCGCGGGTTTTCCACCGGATCAGGATTTCTGCTGCCAAATCCAAGAAATAGAACTGTCAAAGAAAATTGTTGTTACTTTAAATCGACATCGTGCTGGTTGTTACATTCACGAGTATTTCAAGGAAAGAATTACACATTATGTCTTTTAGTGCAGCAATCGGTTTTCCTTTCCATTTAACAATAGAATTTTCAATCATGTGAATAAATGTTCGTTCTATTGCCTGAGCAGTTTAACTCTATATTTTTGTAATATTTCCAATGTAGTCCATGTCATTCTTTCCTTTAGCATTTCACATAGGAGTTTAGAAGTTTAGAAGGCTCATAGAATGATCTTTATTTTATCAAATTCTAACCAAATTACCATCTTGCTGCTGTAATTTATTTAACTCTCCTCTTCTAATGATGTTATTTGCCATCATAAACGATATCAATAAATATTTTGGTTACTTGTCTGTGTTACCGCTTCTTCTGCAGGAACTGAGCCCGCTAGAGGTTCGCTACGGGCCCTCCGAATCCGCCGTTGCAAAGGCTCTGCGAGTCCTTCTTCTGAGCTCGTACTGGCGCTGCCTTGCCATCGTCTCCGATTCTTCGCCGGCGGCAACTCAGCTCCGCATGGCTTTTGTGCACGAGCTAAAAGCCCGGACGTCCTCTTACCACCACGCCTCATCCCCGCCCCCGGCCCAACACGCCCCAATCCCTACTCATCTCTCACCATCTGTCATCGTGTTGCCTTCAGACTCAAAGGAGGCCCTCAGGGGAGCTCTCAGGAGGCTCCTGCAAGTATCTGAGGAGGCCAGAGCGAGAGCTTTGCCATCTATCATCCACGAGTACGGGGACTTTAAGGAGGATGGAGAGAACTGGGTAGGTTTCCCTCCTCTTAGCTGATTCTTCCAACAATATTTATTCTGATGCCATGATGCCACATTTTTAAGTATATTACACAAAAGCTTGACAAATATAAATACTAAGTTAAATATGAAATGATGAAAACGTACATTACAACATTGGGAGCATATCGTGTTCGTGGACTGCATTTACTACCATCAAAGGCCATGGAATGGCCATAACTACAGGATAATAGTATAGCCAAAATAGGTAATTACACCAAGTAAATAACTGATCAAACAAAATTAAGGCCGTATAAACTTTAAAACAAAAACTTTGGTTAAGATCAGTGTTTTGTGGTTCAGAGATTTAGGGAAAGTTTAGGGAGGTTAAGGGCTTTAAGGAAAAGAGAGAAAATGATTCGGAGGATTTTGATGGGATGGGATTTGTTATAGAATGAAGAAAATAATTTCATCTGTGGAGAACGTAATGTAGTTATTACAAGACTGGATTGGAAGAAAGATCAACCTTTTGGTAAATTCGAGGAAAGAAATTGATGAAGAAGTTAAGGAAATTCAGTGGAATACTGAATCGTAGAATAAAATATAGCAGGTCATCAGTTTTTTCGAGCTATGTAGAACTTCAGAATTCCTCAGCAATGGTTTTCAGTTTACAGGTACTGTTCAAAAGTTATGACTCGTACATTAATACCGTAGACTACCAAAAGCGTCAAAGTTCATTAGAAATAAAATGATAGTTCAATGTAACTGAGTGAAACATAGGTGGACACTTATTTTAAGTATGTTTAGGATTGATTAGCGAAAAGTCTTTAGTGGAAAATAATTATTATTAGATTCCGTATATGCAGCATGAATAATAAGCGAATAAAAAATAGGTAGGTATCCACTATACTCAATACATAATCAATATTAATCCACTAAGCATACTGCATATGGATAAGAAATTCCAATGCTATTTTAATTCAAACCTCTTGATATAAAATACACTTACATTCATTTTCTCCAAGAGGTTGATCTCCAAGAAGTTGATTTTGACGTGAATTTAAAATTCGACTTAAAATAACGATTCGGGAAAAATCATAAAACGCAATAACAATGTTCCTGGTACGTATTCTTCAAGAAACTATGAAACATAAAATAATTTTACATTCAAAATGCCCTACATGCCCTTTGTACTTTTTACGCGATGGAAAAATATTATGAAAAATTATAATTTCCAATTCTATTCACCCCAAAAGGAATACAGCGAATACGAAGACTCCCCAGGGGTGGCCATATTTTTTGGATCCGCCTCCTCCGTCCGCCGCCTCTTGAAAGAGGCCAGCCTTTTGGACGCGGAGGAGGATTTAGGCGTGGGCCTCGCAGTCAGTGGAGACTGGGAGTGGCTGTGGGTCGACACCAACGCCGGTATGAGTGTGAGGCCCGTCAGAAGGCATGCTGGGAATACTACCTGCACCAGTGCTAACGAGAACAAGAGGGGAACTCCGTCGGAGACCGGTGCCACCGCCGGTGCTCCTACCGCAGCTCCTACCCTGTCCACCGAGGCGACTCCGCCGACGCCACCCGGGAGACTTCAACGCTTGGGTGACACAACCCCGCCGACACCGAAATCCGGAAGACTTCTGCACGTGAGTGAGACAGTGGAGACCAGTCCTCCGACGATGATGATGATGCAGAACGACGGTGAGGCAGATGAAGATACGGAGGCTGACAAGAGTGAGGAAGAGGGCGAGCATGAGTTCGAGGAGGAGGAGAACACGGGAGAGGACCTGGCGCCCGTCGGCCTGCTCCAGTTGGTTCCCAGGACTTCGACGCGCCTGTGGGCTGGCAGTGGGAGGAAAGCTCTCAGGGCCTCCGTGGAGGTAGCCATGGATGCCGTGAGGTTGGCGCTGACGAGGATACAGACGCCGCTGGTGGCACACGCCGGTCATAAGAATGGTAGCGACCTGCTTGCTGTGGATTGCTGGAAGGAGCCGAGCAAGCAGCTTAAGAATTTCTCTTCCGTCGTTTACAGGTAACGAATTTATTTATTTCAACTCCAATAGCTCAATTGTCCAAATATTTTAATAAAGGCCGTAAAAATCTCTAAAAACTGGAAAAGAAAATACTTTGTTCATCCGCATACTTTTTTATTATGCACACCCTAGGTTTCGACTTACAAAGTCATTATCAAGTGAGTCGAAGGGTAGGTCGAAGCCTAAGTCTAGCATAATAAAAACATATGTGGAAAAACAAAGTATTTTTTTCCAGTATAAATTACTTCCCCAAAAAAACGCCTACTCTTTTAAATAAACCTGTTGACGTTATGATGCCGCAGCGTATATTTGTAGGTCTCCTAGTTTTTCTTCTACGTTGATGCATCTACTAGGTCAATAGAGTATGAGATATTTCCGGAATATCTTCCGTATTGGTTCACCTTCTCAGGTAACAGCTTTGCAGGAATTAAAATTTGCTCACGTTATCCACCTTTGGCTCATCAGTGAATTTTTCTCATCAAAAATTAAAGTGGTTGATACGTTTGATAAGGGAAAAAATCGGGTGTTGATTCGGATGTGAGTCCGACATCATATTTTCAGCTAAATAGATGAGATTGAATATTTGAGAGAGAGTGATGAAAGTTTAATTGATTTGATTAGGATTACTTTTGGGATAGGAGAGATTTTGAGGTAATGAAAAACTTTGGCGTACAGGATGAAGTAAGATGTATGTTAATGAAGAGAACTTCAGACTGGAAGCGTGTTAATTTTTCTACTATACTTTAAAATGATTAGTCATGAATCTAAGTAGGAGATTGTGGGAAATATTGCACCTTGTCTATAGGTGCAATAGTTTGAATGAATGTTTCCGCGGAGAATTAAGATTAAAGCACGTGATTTTCGGGTTTCTTCCATGCTGATTCATAGCGTTGGATGGTAATTTTACTTGAATACCAATTAGTATTTTCAAATCCGACGTCTATACAATATACAGAATAAATAACAACCTTTTGACCTAAACATGATGATTGATGATTAGAGACAAAAATATAGCCCAATAACAAGTAATAATATGGACGCACGTAAAAATCACGAGTGTTTTATCTCATTTTTTCGTGGAGTAGTGAGAGAATGATAGCGGAAGGGATTCAGTGGAATGATAGACAAATTTAATGACCAGTAAAAAGGGTAAAGAGCAACTAAACGCTGGAAGGAAAATTAAATGGATAATAATCCTCTCTAAGTTCTACTCACTCACATATTTAGACTTTCTTGCCAATACCTTAGGTCTAACAACAGTTCATTAATTTTATATCAATATTTGAATTCATTTAAAATTATATTAATCTTCGTTTTTTGTAAAAAGAAAGCCTTCATTGATTATTTGTGGTTGATCCTCATCCGTAATTTTTGGTATAACCTTTTACATGGTTAGTCATTTTTGAGATCCACTTAATTCTTCATTCACACTACACTTGAAATACGTCTTTGAAGACAATGTCAACGGTTAGAAAGTTAAATTGAATGTTTCGCGTAATTAAGTATCATATGTTGAAACCATGTATTGAAATTCGGCATGAATCATCACATTCGTTTTCCCTTACTTTGTAAAAGTTGTACAGATACAATGACCATACTTTTCATTCATTTGGAAAAGTAATAAACTAATAGTCTAGTGAAAGAATTCTTTCTACGTCCCAAATGTTTTCTTTGAAGTTTGTATGAGGATGACTTGAAATGAAAAATGAAATAAATTATTTCATCACACATTTTTTGGCCAACTTTCCCAATGAGTATATCCTCAGGAGAAGAGCTGCTGTTTGAATTCATTGAAAGAGAATTACCGAAGAAAAACTCGGGAGTCACGCATTCCATTAATAATAATGTGATTTTATTCATGCTGCATCACCCTCGTCGGGTATCACCCTTTCCATTGACCCCTCCCTCTTCTCTTTTATTAGATTTAGTTCCCGCAGCGCTGACATGGGAGCAAGGGGTGGTAAAATTTCTTGATTGACGCAGACAGGAGCACAGTTCAAGTTCTCTTTCTCCGTTCAAGGGAAGAAAAAAGGGGCAGGGGCCATTTCCTGGTCGTCGGAGTGGCGCCGCTTGTATCGAACTGCCCGAGGAGGGAAGCGCCAATCCCTCGATAGGATCCCGAAGTCTTCCATTAATTTTTCTCTTGCGAAATGAAAATGTGTCTAAATAGGGTAATGGGGGTGCATGTGGTGGGATGGAAAGAGAGGTGTGTCAGTGCAAAAACAAACTCCCATACTGCCTCCGTTTCTAAAAATAGCCCATGCTCTCGTAGCGCAGAACTTCTGGTATCTTTAGGAGGCATATTTTATTTTTTTAATATATTATGCTCGCTCAATCTTCTATTTTATCCTCCCGTCGTTAAGTGAACATGTTATTTAGACAAGAAGTTCTGAAATCAGTAAAATAGGTGAGAGTATATAATGAATCATCCCCAAAGATGAAGCATCTGATAATAAGAAATGTCTCAGAAAAAATAGATTTATTTTAATATGATTACGGTTATTTGTATCTACCAGGTTATTAGGAAGATAGTAAAATGTACTATTCCAAACGTTTACCTAAAACTGATTTATTTTTAGGGTATCCTACATAATTTTCTCGATAAACCATTTCTCGTATTTATGCAAAGGTATTTACAATACTTAAGCTAAATTCCAAGAAACTGCGTGAGATGCTTCAACAGCAACTTTTGAACGGAGTTATCCGCTAAGTGTGAATTACAGTGCAACAATTCCAGAGTGGAAAAACCATTCGCCTTGACTTGGATTCGAACCCGGATCCCTCGATGTCCGACAGATTTATAGCCAGTTAAGTTACCAAGGCGTCCTCTTAAACTCAGAAAATTTCAATTTGAATGATTTTTATACCCTGAAATTGTTGCATTGTAATACTTGAGCTATTTTTACACAAAGAATATCACTCTAATTCTTATGGAAACGTTAGCAAAAATATTATGTTATATTGATTTTAGTAGCTTAGATTTTTTTCATTAGCCAATGTTGTAAATAATTAATTAATATTCTTATAGTTGTCAAAATACAATTAATGATCATATATGAATACAGTTCTCAACCCGAAGGTTGAATTGGTAAGTGATTTCAAGAAACTGCGAGAGATGCCGCAACAGTAACTTTTAACGGAGTCATCTGCTAAAATGCATTTCATTGCAACAATTTCATAGTTTAAAAATCATTCGCCTTGATCGGGATTCGAACCCGGATCCCTCGATCCTGGTTCGAATCCCGGTCAAGGCGAATGATTTTTACACTTTGAAATTGTTGCATTGGTAACTGATGTTGGAGTTCATACAGTACTAAGACTCATACGGCTTGTGAAACTCACACATCAGGGTAGGGGAGTCAGTTCCGGTTATGGTTTCCCAAGAAGATCTGGTACCCGAAAAATCACATAGCTTGGGTGTAGGCGAGGCTGCCCAAAGGGACTTTCGCGGGAATCGAACCTCCTCCGGTCAGTAGTCCAACGCTGTACCCATGGACTACAGTCATCTCAGTAACTTGATCATAAATGAGCTAATTATTTGAGTCCATAGGAAATGTATTTATACAGCAAAACTTTATTGAGATTAACTTAGATCGTGTTGTGCGTTATAATAACCCATTTTGTTTCTCTTATTTTACAATTTGAGTATCGAAAGAAATTTCATCTGGAAGAATGCTGCTTTTCATACGGTGGAGGAATTTAATGTTTGCGGAATTTCGTAATAAATACTATTCATAATGATTATTATTGCTTGAACTTCCATCACCACATACAGATATATTGCAATTTTATAAATTTAGTTTTACTGTAATATATGTATTCTATCATTTCTTTCGTGTTCCTCTATCTAAGAAGTCATAATGCTGGAAGTCGTAATTGAAACCCACAAGTACAAGAAATATTAAATGATTATAAATCTTAAGAAAAGTAGAATTTAAGTTATTAGGTGATATTTTACAGTTCACAAAAACTTAATGAGCTGCTATCGCAAGTAAGTTACTTAAAACAGGAGATGAAATTAGTAGGAAGAATATGCGATTTAATATGTACTTTTTATAAATGTGTTGCAGTTATGTAATTAATCACTCTTATTGGAAATAAATATTCGAAAGACTGAGGAGGGAAGGTCAAGGTCAAATACAAACAAGAATTTTAAGAAGTAAGTGAAAAAGTAAAAGATGATTGGTAAAAGCGAATAGGTTTGATCGATGAAAATATAGCTTTGAGCCATGTTTAAAACCAACTGCGGTTAAATGCAGTTTACAGCTTAACAGTTTGCAAAGAAAGGAAATATCGTGGACAAAATATTTACCGTTCACTTAATGGAATACATTTCAACACAAAAATGGCAATTTGAAAAATAGAAATAGATTCTTAAAAGTTACTTAAAATATTACTGAATACCTGCACTTTTTTTAATGTTGATATAACTCAATGATAATCAATTATCATCCAATGCTGTATATGTTACTAGATCTGATTATGTTTTAATTATCGGAGTGAAATAATGTTAGCAGCAAAGATATATATATATATACGCTTAATACATGGAAAGAGTCAAGTAAAAATAAATTTTTATTTCAATTAAATTCCCTCCACAAGATTGATTAATGATCCGCGGCGAAATTTCAATGGAACTCAAACTACTCTTTACTTTGGAGGCATGATTTGATAATTTTTCGAGGGGTGCAAAAGAATTTTCGTGTCGAAAAAAGTTGCTTTGATATCTTCCGCTAAAGGCAAACTGAAGGGATTTTTGGGGTTTAATTGAGATCCGCGACGAACTTCCACGACTTTAGAAAGTGATGACTGGATGTTGCCCCCTAAATGTAGTTTTTCATTGGCCCTCAAGCTTAATCATCGGATTTCAGCTCCAAATTTATCCGTCATCAAGAGTTTTGCAGCTCACCCATCATGAAAGTTGGCAGAGAACTTCCTCACACACTCGCACTAACTGATCAGCCAGACTTCCCCAATGAGCCCCTTCATATTCTTATTTGCGTAACTAAAATTAATGTTTTGACCGTTTTCAATTTCTTCAACTCGCAAATATCCACGGTGCAGTTTTTCTGATTTTAAGAATTTAAGAATTTTTCCTTACAAATATTTAACATGGGCTTTTGAAAAGGATATAAAATGCATAGAAGAGGTACAAATAAAGAAATATTTCAAAGGTTATTTCTCGGTCCTTGCAAGTTAAAGAAAAGGTCTCCCTAACCTTATACATACTGGCGTAATGTAATCCTGATAAGGGTCAAAATTATAAACTGTGCCCATTAAAATAAAGATTTATGCAGAATCTGAGTGTATTTTGTCTAAAGCCAAACATTTAGAAATTCTATTTTAGAAGGTCTAGGACCTTTTTTATTTTATAATTTTAGAAGGCTCTGGGACTAAATATTCCTGATCCCTTCTTGGAAGCGGATGTGAAAAACACACTGTCAATCACAAATTTATCTCACTAGTCTTCCTTTTCAATAAAATCCTACAAAAACATTAAAAGAATATCCCTCGAAGACAAAACTGTGGCACTCTGGGTTTAAGTGAAAACTGAATATATTTGATAAGGCTTCAGAAAAAATTACATGTGAGAGAGAGTTTCTTAATTTCATCACAAAAAAGGAAAAATGGATAGATGCAATAATTAATAAGAGTAAAAGTAAAATAATGTTTTATAAATCCCGCACCGTGTAAATGTCCGGCGACGCACAAACACACAGATACAAAATATTCAACACACAAAAACATAAATATTTATGTTTCTGGGTGTTGAATATTTTTTATCTGTGTGTTTATATATATATATATATATATATATATATATATATTTTCTATACATTATATATATATATAATATTTCGTCGAATTAACATGGAAGTGTAGAATAAAAAACCTTGGACAACAACAAAAAATATAAGAGCACATAAAAGAACACTCACACGTTATTTCTTATTCATTTCCACGGAGGTTAGCTCTGTCTTCATCAGAAGAAACAGTAGTACTGCCTTCTAGTATAGGGGAGGTAAGGTATGCGAGAGAGAGAAGGGGACGGGAGAAGGGAAGAACAGTGGGCGGAGAAGGGGTAAAAGAAAGGGTTGGGGAAGGGGAAAGGGAAGGGAGAAGGGAGGTCAGAGGGCAGCGGGGAGTTGAGATAGGATAGGAGTGAGAGGGAGGAGATGGATCCAATGCACGAACGGAAAAGAAAACAATTCGTTTACCCGCACATACTACAACATCCAAGACCCAGATGTCATTTCATAAAGTCATCATCAGGGCTAAGTAAGTCAAAACCCAGGCCACAAGTAACATCATGCATGCGAATGAACAAAGTATCTTCCTTTCGGATATGAATCACACCACACCTTTCCACTCCAGCCCATTCTTATTAGTGAACGACGTTGAGTCCCGGATGATAATAGGCTTTGCAAAGACATAGAAATGCCTTTTCCAGTGATTTTAATTTTATTGGGTTATCAGATGAGGGAAGGTATGCCAAAATGGAAACACTGTAACACTGGGGTGTGGGGTGTTGTGATGGGAGGTGTGTTTTGGGATGGGGTGACCCGCTGACGGAGAGGAGGGTTTGCACGAGAGAAGAAAATGGAAGAATATAAGTTGAGAGTTAGGAAAAAGGAAGTACAAAGTTTTAAATAATATATTGAAACGGGCGAAAAATAAAGCAAAAGATGCATGGTGGAAAACGTAGTGTGAGGGCATGAAAAGTTTGCAGAGGAAAGGTTTAAATGGGGCGCTATGCAGCATGGTTAAATCGCTATCTGGAAGTAAGAAAGGAAGATCTGTGCTAATAGTCAGAGATAATTCGGGTTAGATAATAGTTGACACAGAAAAAATCCAAGAGAGATGGAAGGAATATATAGAAACACTGTATGGTAAAGAACCTAGGCCAACAAAGTTAGAGATGGAAAAGGAACATAGCGTAGAGGAGGATAGCTTGGGTCCAAGCACGCCCAACAATGAGATTGAAAAGGCTTTAAAGGAGATGAAATTAAATAAGGCTCTGGAGGCAGACAACATTCCTGCGGAACTACTAAAAGGTTTATGAAAATGTGGGAGGAAGAGTCTACATGGACTGATTCGTAGTATCTATGAGGAATTAATCTGGCCGAAAGACTTTGCGAGGTCAGTGCTTGTTCCTATTCCGAAAAAAGTAAAGGCTACATCATGTGAGTATTACAGAACAATAAGTTTGATATCCCACGCTGCTAAAGTTGTTCTCAAAATCATCAACAAAAGGATAGAGCGTAGGGCATATGATTACTCAGGGGATGACCATTTTGGATTTAGCAAGGGGAGAGGTACGCGTGATTCCATTGACGTAATGAGATGGCGAAATCGAGAGGAAGACGAAGGAGGAATTGACGGAGAGGAGAGAAATTGACGAAATCGAGAGGAATATAGAAATCAGTCAGGACGTATTTTCCTGTTTCGTAGATTACAAAAAAGCGTTAGATAGAGTGAATTGGGCACAACTAATGAGTATATTGAAGAAAATAGGGATAGATTTGAGGGATAGAAGACTGACCCGCAACCTGTATATATCTCAGACTGCTCAGGCGCGAGTGGGGAACGTAGAGTACGGATGGCCAGTGTTTGGAAGAGGTGCTTTGGTTGCCCATTATCACCTGCGTTGTTCGACATATATGTGGAGGAAATGATTAAAGAGGCATGGGAAGAACTGGAGGTAAGAATGAAAGTCGGCGGGGAATTCGTAAAATCGGTTAGGTTTGCTGATGACCATGCTCTATTGTTCAGTCAGCCAATGGGTTTCAAGCATTGCTCAGTGAATTGGAGGTTCAGTGCGATAGATATGGGATGAGAATCAATATTAATATAACTAAGGTTATGCGATTTTCCAGAAAGAAAAAGGCTAAGCTAAACATTAAAAGAGGAGGGCAAAAACTAGAGCAGATAGCACGGTTTACCTATCTCGGAAGGGTTTTGGATCAACAAGACCAAATTAGTAGGGTCCTAAGGAGGAAAATTGGGCTAGACAAAGAGGATTTCACAAGGAGGTTGATATTGCTGACAGAGACGTTGAGCAAGGGTTTTAAGAAAAGGCTCGTAGAAACTTTGATATGGAGCGTAGTTATGTACGGCGCGGAAATGTGGTCACTGAAGGAGGATAGACGTAGATTGGAGGCTTTTGAAATGTGGATGTGGAGAAGAATGGATAAGGTGAAATGGGCCGAATGGAAAACAAATCAGGAAGTATTGGGGATGGTGAGCGAGGAGAGGGATTTGTTGGGAGAAATTCTATGGAGGTAGTAAAAATGGACGAAAGGCGTGTTGAGCGGTGGTGGGATGCTGAAGAAGGTAATAGAGTGGATTAGGTTAGGCAAACAAGGAAAGGGTAGGAACAGGATAGGGATGTTGGACGGGATGAAGGGAGGAAAGAAGTACACAGATATGAAGAGGGGATCTGACGGAGAGTAGGTTGCTGGATTGTGTTTTGTTAGGAGTCACAGGAATATTTATTTGGTAGATGTGTCCATCCCAAAACCTACCTTAACCGGTAGATTACTTAATAATGTATATGTATACATAAATTTACATACGTACTTTATTTAGGAGGATCGGAATGGTGCGCTGGCTAATGTAGTAAGGTACTGGCTTCCCACCGCGTTCGAATCCCGCCGTTGATAGACATTTTAGTGGCGTCCTGATCCTTGCTTCAGGTGCCTTGTGGATGGCACTTTGAGGTAGTACGCCGTCCATCGGATGGGACATTAAGGTGCGGACCCCTTGGCGCCTTTCGTTAAAAATAGGCTAACGCCGACTTCAGGTTACTCTCTACCCTTCATCCCCTAAGGATCAAATGACTTCAAATGTCGATCGCCTCCCCTAAAAACTACTAATAACTAGGATTTATATTTGTTATTAATAGTAAATATTATTTTGATATTTTGAGTTCCACAAGTGCTGGGGTCCCTTGACAATAAGGTATTTACGGCACTTACACATTATCCATTAATTGATGTAAAATTGCGAGGCATTTTAACATTCAGGAATTAAGCGGCATTCTGGGCATTTAAGAAAAGCCTAATGAAGAAAAAATAAACATATTTTGGAAGAATGATATATGTACGCAAAGTTAGATAAAATTACTTTTCTTTTATAAGAGTTTTGAACGATTGTTGCTCACATTTAAAATAGATAGATGACAACATCACCCTGGAAGTGGTACGAGACAAATATGCATGATATTTGTTGAATGGCACCGTTAAGAAACTAAAGTTATAGAACATGCAGGTTTGCTACTAATATGGAAAACATAGAAAATATTTTATATAAATGCTATTTTTTTCTTTAAAAACGTAAACAATCTGGGTTCCTTATCATAAAGTATCTGCAAATTTCAACATTATGGAATGAGGATGAAGAAAGCAACATTTCAAAAAAGCTTGTTCAGATGAACAAAAATAAAGTATAAACTATACATTTTCTGAAGTATTTCCATGACTGTCAACTTGGCTGTATGGTAGTGAAACCAGAGCTGATAATGAAATCATTAGTATTTGAGTTTCAAGTTTTCTTATTGTGACGGAGTAATAAATAACATTCGTATATCTTGAAAATGTTTTTTGCTTCCTTTCTTTTTGATAAAAGTGAAAATATTTACCGATAAAGTGTTGCAGAAATCCAAAAGCACTTCTAAAGAGATATTCACAATACATCCTTTTCTTATTGCTGATCAAATTAGAGCAAGCAGAAGTGAATGCTATCAATAATAATTCGTTTGTTTAACAAATGTATCTTTTCAAGCATGTTTCCTAAATTAGCAGGCAAAAATATATCCACTATAAAAATTATTATTTAGCAACCAAATAAGCACGGGGAATCATCAGAATAACATCAAAATAAGCATTATTTAGATAAGAAGTTCGGCACCTTACGACGTTAGTTTTATGCATACTGGGTGACGTAATACATTTGGTATAAAAATGCCCTAGTGTTTAAAAACTACTTAAAATCTGTGAAATGACGGTTTTAACTCTCAGATAACCTCATGTGATTTCTACCTCATTAAGTGAAGTCACCATTGTTCCTCCGATTACCTTCCTCTCCGTAAAATTGTTAGCTATTGAAGAAAAAATATTTGGAAGTGGTTTATGGCATATTATGTCTTCTAGAATTGGAAAAAATGTGAGATACTAATGAATACTTAAAAGATACACCTCTATGATCCGCGGAAATATTTATCATTAGTAGTCAGTTTGAGCAGAGGTGCAATGGAAAAAAGATGAGTTTCACAGAGGGACAAAGAAACTATGGAAACTGACCCTCCGTATTGATGAATTTATCGGATATTCAGCAGTTTTTCGAGCCGAAAATCCAATTTATCACTGCCTACACGTCAGTAATTCATTTAGAGCAAGTTTAATGAGATAATGTTTCGCACTCAAATTCGATATTTCGCCTAGAGCTCCTGTTTTGACAGATTCAAAACCGTTGAACACCTTATGTCGGTCTCTATGATGCATAATTCTCAATCATCTCCAAAATCGTTTGCCAACCTACCCAAGATGTCTGCGTTCGACACGATTTTCGTCGGTGGCCAAAGCGATGAACCCCTCTCGTAATTCATTAAAAACTTAAACTCGTATTTAATTCCAGGATGACGTCTTTTCGAAGACTGTTCCCTTCTTTTTCTTCGTCTAGTAGTCTTTCCGGACGCCAATCTCTAAAATCGATCATCTTCAGGGAGCGAGAAGAGGGAGGGGTCACCCAATCCAAGCGGGGCGGCATCCGACCCCTCCCAACATCCTCCCACATCCCCCACTTTCCCTCTACTCCCTTTATATCCCTCCATCCATTTTCCATTAATGGATCCAGCGCGGCTCTTTTCGCTGCTGCTGTCGCTGTCCCTTTTAATTGCATGCAAATTTTAATCAGCAACCGTCAAAGCGGTGGTCTGGTATTTTTTTCCTCTTTCTACCGTCGCCGCGTCCCAACATCCACCCATCCCTCCTGTGCCGTCTTCACTCAACATCACTTTGGCACTTTTCGTGAACAGTTTAAATGTGTGAGTGTATGTGTGTGCCCGAGCACTTGTGTGTATGTGGTAGGCGCATCGTTGGTTGGTTGAAGAGGTCATCGTCATAATTTCCCGGACCCCTTCCAGTTCCTCCTCTCGCTTTAAGCACTCCTTTCGTTATATTTGCTCCCTCCTTCCGCCCTTCTTTCCATCTTGAAAGTCCTTCCATCCTCAAAGAATTAACATTTGACGTATGTATTTGTAGATTCCAGTCTGGGTGTGGGTGTATATCCAAATGCGTGTGATGCACCCGATGTGCGTCAAGCATTCGTAGTCCAGCAAGTTGCCCATTCCTCTTAAATTTATCAGCGACTGGTGAATTAAATCAGTCCTCATACCTAATAGCTTCGTTTCTAACGTTAATTAATGTGCTAGACGATGCGGAAACTTGTGTTTTCCTGCGCCCGAGATAGGTAAAAAGCAATTGAGGCAATTTCATGGTTACTTGGGTGTAATACTTTGAGCGAGGCCAGTTTATTTAGATTTCAGTTAAAAGAGGAGAGCAACCAAAAAAAATAAAACTCTAACCACTGTATTTGGAGTTGAGATGCATGAAATTATTTCGTTATGAATGTACTATGCTGTGATATTATATATTTTTAAAATTCCAGTCGTCATACACGTGAATTTAGTCATACACAAATTAGTGCGCTCGGCATTATTTCATAGATGTTAAGCAGAGTATTTCGAATTGAAAGAATCTAAGCCGCAGGAATTTTTATAGTTTTTAGATTGCTACATTACAATTTTTATCTTAGTATCCTATCAATTCGGGATTTTTTCAATGTCATTAGTTCCTTGTTAAAATTTTACTATTTTATATTCAACTATAAAAAAATCAAAAATTAATATAGTTATAATGGAAAATTTCTTGTGACTTAATATTTTATTGCTTTGATTCTCGCAAAAAGTTAATTTTACAGCACGGTCTTCACGCCTTTAGAAAAAAGGAAATCAAAGAAACGTGTAAACTTCAAGTAAATAGAAGTGTAGTTATACTCGTATATATATTTAAGGGAAATATAGTTCCTAACTCCGATTTGCAATTTCCCAAGGGAATGTAAATACTGCCTGCATGTGACAATAGCAAGTCCTTAGTAACAATGAGGTCATTTTAAATTTCTTTTAATTTCTATAAGAAAAAAGTAACTTTTTCAGTTAATTTACGAAAATGCGATGAAATAGTAGATTTCTGCGTTAGTTCAACGCCTTCAACTTGATTTTCTTTACAAAAAGATTCGATGGATTTCAACGATAAATATTTTTGCATCAAGTACTTTCTTTCCGCAGAGTAATTACTTCTAGATCTCATGTGAACACTACTCGTTATGAAAGAAGTAATATATATGTTTTAAAACATATTAACTACATGCTAGGTTAAATTTGGAAAAATATATTAAACTCATGATAATTACTTTATTTCCCGTCTCATATTTTATGTATTTTTTTTATTTTTTGAGCTATGACTCCAAGTTCCTAATTTTAGAGGCTTCGTCATATTAGAGGAAACCAATACCTTTATTACGCTTTCACAATTTATGAAAATAAAATGTATTAGGTAATAAAATGCTTAAAATTGTAGCATCTTTAATCTATTGAATATTTTAATACGTAATATCACAGTAATTGGGTAATTTCGGGTCGCGGTGGTCTAGTGGGTAGAGCGTTGGACTACTGACCGGAGGGTCCCGGGTTCGATTCCCGGGCAAGGCACTTTGGGCACCTGCAGCTCCACCCAATCTAGTTGATTTTTCGGGTACCAGATCTTCCTGGGAAACCATAACGAAAGGAACTGGCCTCCCTACCCTGATGTGTGAATATTCACACGCCATCGGGCTTGGTACACGGGTGAGCTCTACCATCACCTACTAAACCGACCTTCGGGTTGATTACTGTGTTTTTTTTATCACAGTAATTGGGCATCAGATTTTGATTTATTGCTAGTATTACTGAAGTGGCGGTCTGGCGGTTGGTTGAAAGAGCTAAATAACCAATTCATTCTTGTGGATATTTTGTGAACCAATAATATTGGTTCATTTGTGCAATTCATGCAATAAGATTCAATTCATGGATTAAAATATATTTTTCATTATTTGATTCACCCTGAGCACGTGGAATTACTAGTGACCGACCTTTCAGAAATGCAAGCAACATATCAAATCAGATGTATGATTACTATGCATATTACACATTAAAATATTCAAAATAAAAGATTCCATGATTTTTAATCATATTAACTAATCAGATTAATTATCATCTTTTATGACTATACTTGCCTTCTTCATTATGTGCTTATGCTTGATAACATTACTGCGTCTATTGTTTTCAGGCTTTGAACACTTCAAATAAAATTCTCGATTACGCTTTCTACTGTGTCATGAATTTAGTGGTGTAACTACTAAAAAAATTAACCATTTTATGTTTTGTCCCAGCAACCTTTTTAGTTATGTATCTAATACAAACTAGAATGGTTTTCTTTTGGATATAAATGCACCTTTTTTTGTAGAATCGAACGTTCTATGTGGGAATATTCAAAAAACTAATGTTGAAAGGATGAGTTTTTCGTATAATTAATTAATTATTACGTTCTTTGTTCATTTTTGAACCGAATTTGCCCCTTCCCTTCGAAGATCTGGCTTGTACTGAAGAAGTCATTCTTTGATGCACGCACACGACTGATCAGTATTGAATACGCCTGAATAACAAGTATTAACTGGGTTGGTAATCAGCACCCAGACTACAAATCGACCCACAGAGTGTGTTTTTTTCTTTTTCCTGTGGTTCGCCGTCGTCCTCTTTAGGCCTCTTTTCTTTAGTATCTCTTTCAATCGATCGGTCTATATATCGCCCTCGCCCCTCTCGCAAGTATCCTCTTAGGAAGTAAAAAGGAGTCATCTTTAGACCTCTCCATCCACGCCTCCTCCCTTTCCACCCGACCACGGTTCGCCGTCCACTTTCTTATCGCACAGTCATTCTTTTGTTTTCACTCCTACTTCAGACCCTCCCGGAGGTCTGTGAGAGACCATTTAGCTCAGACCCCAGCGTTTCTCTTTTGACGCCATTTCATTTTTCGCATTATTTCTCTGTTTCCGTTCCTCCTAGCTCAATATTCACTTGACCGTAGCTATCTAGGATTATCCTAATCCAAGTATTATAGAAAAGGGTATTTTCGTGTCATAATTAGGGATTAATATTAAATTTATTGTTTTAGCACCCACTTTATTTCATTTCATGCAATATATACTATTATGTATATAAACATTGATTAAGACATTTAAACACAGAACCACAAAGCAAGGACTCTCTCATACGTAGTTTTGGTGTTTTGATATCTTAATCAATATTTTATGTATTTTTGCAACGCCGAAGAGCGTTCTGTTTCAAAGATATACTTGATTAATTACGCAAGTAATGCGCATGATTTTTATTGTGCCGAATCTATGGCAGAGTAGTAAAAACAGATGTATATATATATATATATATATTATATATATATATATATACATATATATATATATATATATATATATATATATATATATATATATATATTCATTCATTCAAACAGAAATTGGTATAAGGAAAGGGGATAGGAAAACACATAATAGGCGAAGACAGGACATGTGGGGAAGGCGGTTTTTGAGCAGATCACGAATATTTTTACTTTCGTGATCTGCTCAAAAACCGCCTTCCCCACATGTCCTGTCTTCGCCTATTATGTGTTTTCCTATCCCCTTTCCTTATACCAATTTCTGTTTGAATGAATGAATATTTGTGCGCCGTATGGCGGGATTTTCAAGTTTGAATATGTGTTTGGCCAATGTGGCTCGTCTCTTCTTCTGGCTATGCGTGCCATGAAACGCACCGTTCCTATCCTTTATAAGATCGTATGAATGCTTTTCTACTATCCTTTCCCCTTCTTGTGTCCCGTCTATTTTCTCCTTTGGTGGGTGAAACAGCTCCATAACGCCATCTCTCGGGCAATATGTATCGGAGCACTTTGGCGCTTTATAAGATCGCAGATTTCGAGGTAAATCAGGTTTCCCTATTAGCTCAACTGGTAGAGCATCCGCCCGGAAAGTGGAAGGTCCGTGGTTCAAATCCCGGATAGGGAAATATTTTTACTTTCGTGATCTGCTCAAAAACCGCCTTCCCCACATGTCCTGTCTTCGCCTATTATGTGTTTTCCTATCCCCTTTCCTTATACCAATTTCTGTTTGAATGAATGAATATTTGTGCGCCGTATGGCGGGATTTTCAAGTTTGAATATATATATATATATATGTATATATATATGTATATATCTGTTTTATTCTGTGTTCTATTGTGCCGTCCAAAAGTTATATTGCTCTCGTGAGTACTTCCGCATCATCGATACATCAAGCTTCCTATATATATATATATATATATATATATATATATATATATATATATATATATATATATATATAGGAAGCTTGATGTATCGATGATGCGGAAGTACTCACGAGAGCAATATAACTTTTGGACGGCACAATAGAACACAGAATAAAACAGATAACACGTGAAAGGACACTCACAATGTGGATGATTTAAGCTTTCGGCCTACTCCGAAAGCTTACGTGTCCTTTTACGTGTTATCTGTTTTATTCTGTGTTCTATTGTGCCGTCCAAAAGTTATATTGCTCTCGTGAGTACTTCCGCGTCATCTATATATATATATATATATATATATATATATATATATATATATATATATATATATATGATTCTGATGACGACGGCCGTGCCGTCGAAACGTAAATATCCAATGTAAGTGTCCTTCTTTTATGTTTCTATGTGTGTAGTGTTTTTTGTGTTAGTGTTTGTGTGTTTATATATATATATATATATATATATATATATATATATATGCCTAAAACTCTATTGCTAAGAGTGAATGAAAATACTAAAAAAATATCACTCCTAAAATTGTACCTTTCTGAATTTATTTAATAAACAGGCACTTGTTAATGATTCGAAAAAGGTGTTTACAAATATAATTTGTTTACTTAACGGGTTCAGCAAGCTTATGCAGATCTTCATTGCTGTTTCCCCCGTTAATCTTCATTTCGTGTTCAGCCAAATTTACCAAAGAGAATTGGTGGACGAACGTAAAGGAGCATCCTTAGTTTTTATTTGTCTTGAGGCAAAATTAAATTTTTGTCTGTTTTTCGTATTCGTTTCTCCCCTTACTCTTGTGATAGTTTTTAGACTCTCATGTTTTTACTTGAAACAGATAATACACATGTGATTTATCTTTAGAAGTATAATACCGCTCCAGACGGATAAAAAACCCGGCATTCCACACATGCACAGTGGTATTTGCATGTCTTCTCCTTACTCCTTAAAGTACTATATACCAGCCACACGACGTTCCATCTTTCCAATTCATCAGGTCCATTGCTTTTTTCCCCTCCCAAAATCACATATTCCTTATTTCCTCGGCTTATCTTTTCAAATCCCTCCCACTTTTCCATCTCCGTTCATTTGTTCCTCGGCTTTTTTTTGTCTCCCTCTAAATCTCCCCTACTCATACGTCACCAATCGCTCTCTCTTTTTATTTCGTATTACTCCTACGTCTCTGCATCATCCTCTTTCCACCATTTCTCCCTTTTCCGTCCCTCTTATATCCAATTCTTCTCCCCGTACTCCAGAACAGAGCCATTTAATTTGGTATCCGTGCTCCCTCCTAACCAGCAGAGGGGTTGTATTCTGCGCCAACCATATTCCCAACTCATGAAAGAAATCATATTTCCCCATCCCGCTATTGCCTGCCATTTGATGTGTTTCCTTCCGTCTCCTGTGTACACTAAACCTCGCAGAAAAATGACATCACCCCTAAACCATTAAGGGGAAGGGTTTTTACAAAAGAGGAGTTCCTTTTGCGAAGCCACCTAAAAAACGCTTTTTGCGTCTGATAAAGATGTGATGATCACAACATATACTGTTCTCTTAACTCAAACCAAAGTCACACTTTAATCTTGTAACATGCGGATAACGATTAGTCTTTAATTTACATAATAATTTTCCTAACTTTTGGAGACGCTTTCAACCAAATTCGCACGACAAAATGGCATTGCATTAGTCATCGATGTGTTCTATTTCGGTAATTAAAGATATTATAAGCATTGAAAGTCATTCATGTCATTTTATTTTATTACCTCTCCATTTATTTCAATAAACGGCTCAAAATATGGATATTTACTTTTAAAATGCGTAATGAATGATAATGTATAGTCTATAATTTTAGTTCATTAACATCATTTCTAGAAAAGCTTGTATTCTTGACACACATTCCTACTTTTAACAGCTAGGTACACCAAAACAGAATTATGATCATGCGATCTGGCAATAACATTCAAACTATTTAGTTTGGTTTCAAAATGGGAGCATGCTCATGAATACAAGTGTGACATTACATCGTTTTTCCTTCACCTCCTTCACTCCTCTTCAGTATCACCCTCCCTCTCCGATTTATACATCCCTCTCGAAACAGCCTATCACCTCAGCACCTCCATCCCGTCCTAACTTGAACGCTCCCTTGAAAACTAAGAGGGAATTTACTGTCCCCTTCTCGTGCCAAGCCCTCTTCATATATCTCTTCTCGACGATGGTCAATTGCTTGATCGGAATGTGGATGCTTGTGTTATGCCTTTTGTTATATGCTAATATAAATTTGCTTCTTAAAGTACAACCACTTTGGCACTTGACAACCAATTACCCCCACGTCATTTTAACATCCACCCACCTCTCACTAGAAAGGTTTTGATAAGGGTACGTTAAACTTTTTTGATAAAAGATTGTGTCGCATAAAATTTATTGAGTTGCATTAGACGTAAGACACTGTTTCAGGCGTTACTTGGAGAAAATCTTTCACTTCAGGCGTCAGTGGAAGAAGAATAACTTGACACATTCCACTAGATTTTTTTATTTTGCATGACGATGGTTTCATAGAAAGGCAACATCATCATGAGAGGGCAACATCATCATCAGGCATCATCACCAGAAGATGTTGCCTTGTAATGAAACTATGGTCGTGAAAATTAAATATTCTAGTAAAATCTACCAAGTCGATCTTCCCTCATTTACGCCTTACATTTACGATTTTTTTATGATTTCATATGTTATCTAAATACACCTCATTATATCATTAAAAACTGTGTCGTCTCTCAGAAATCAACAATGGGTAAGAAATAGTATCCATATTTTTCAGCGTAAAAAACGTGTAAAAAATAATTGTGGCTATCAATCTCAATGTCAAATCATTATAAAAGGACAGAAATGTTTTGTCTCTTAATGCAACCATTGTCCCATGAAAACGTAAATCACATAAAATAATTAATTTTCTCTTTAAGAATAACGGTTACTTTTAGTAAAACTTTAATATACTGAGTTCAAAATTGTGAGCTAGAACTTCCTTATCTGTTTATGTATTTCTGAAGTTAATATAAATAATATCACTTTTTATTTTCATTTTATCTTTCAATAAATCCCCGACTAGCATCTGGCTTGTGTCCCTCGTGTTTTAAAAATGACTGGTAAATTATGACGACGCTACGCCCTCACAATTCTACTCGAAAATGTTCCCTCTATAGGGGAGCAACATGCCACCATTGTCTCAATGAATTATCCCCCTTGAAGGTCTCGAAACTTCGCTACATCTGTCGAAGTTTTCTAAATTCAGACCGCACAATGGTGCAGTGTGCGGCACCATAAGCGTGAGCAAATTGGAATAGTGCCGATATCCTCCATTTAATAGTGCCTCATTAGCTAATAGGGGGATCCGCGGATCTCGGATCGATAAATCCGCAAAATGTCCAACCAACCGCTTTGTTGTGGGAGCGGTGATGATTTGGGCTCACTTGTCCCCAGGCAAAAAACCTCAACGGCGCAGCGGCAGGATAAATCTCCAAACCGTGGATCTTCTGCTCCCCCTTCCCTCGCCAGTCACCCAGAAACCTTCCATCCTTCGGCTCCTCTTCCATTCCCTATGCCTCTTTTCTCTCTCCCTCTCCGCTGTTGTTTAGCCATACCGAAAATGAATGTCCATAAATTCGGTACCAAACCACCCAGCACTGATTTGTCCACCGATCAAGAGAAGCCATAAGTCATTTACCCGCACCTTACGGTTCTCGCCGATAATCACTGCCCTTTCCGCGACGCATCGGGATATTCCCCTGGTTCCTTACTTTCTTTTCATGCGAGATCACGTCCCGGGTCGACTGTGGGGTATAAATCTCCTTTTCTATAGTGGAGGAATTATTAAACCAGCAGCTATAAAATCCCGAGGATGAGTGGAGAAAATCACGTATCCACATTTATAGGGTCCACATTAGGTCCACACGTTCCGATGCTCAGCTGGACAGGACATCCTAAAGTCACGGTTGTCTCCTTTATAAATCAAACCTCACAATTCTGGTCAGGCGCGTATGCGTGTTAAAGAGATCAACTACTTCATCGCAATTAATCAGAAACTGAAATACTTTGCTCCGTATTAATTGAATCTAAAATAAATTTGGAGAATTCGTGTTGTAATAAAATGAAATGTATTGCATTGAAAGAGGAAAAATATAATAAGCACATTTATCATGTCGAATTTAAGTCGACCAGATGAGCAATGCTGTTGCAATATTTCCATTTATGTGTACATTGTCTTTGAGATTTTTCTCTCCTGTTGTATTTAATATGTAAGTAATCGGGAATAATTCATAGCGCCAAATTTTTTGTCGGCTTGTTTCTTTCCTATCTAAGTATGTATTTGTGTATCCGAAACTTCTCTCCTTTCATTACATTTAACACCAATTGTATGAGATAATAGTTCTTGAAAAATACAATATAATAGACATATATGGGTTATGTACTAGTATTGGTACACCTACCTAAGAATTGATTCAAATTATTGATGAATAAAAGAGTAATTATGCACCGTAAATTTTATTTAAAAAAATAGATGAATACCATATCATACCTCCTGCGCTATGACTTAATTTATCCAATCTTTCCATGAAAATTTGAAAGTATTAAAAAAATATTAATGTATGTAATTAACAAACTGGTGATTATAGTGATTAATGGAAAATGTGGGCCATTTTACACCAATTAAAAGGTTTCGTTGCCAATTTCAAAAATTTTCTGGGAATGGACGAAGATTGGAGAGATACCCAGCGTGGGCTAACGAGTGCAAACGGTCTCGAATTTTCTCTTCAGGTTGATATTATTTTTAAATCTTCAGCAATTTACGTTATATAATTGATTTAATGGGTGCACGACAACACATTTTGGTTTATGTAATCACTAAAGCTAAAATTTTACTGAATATAATGTGCTAAATTTTTAAAATCTAAAATGTAAATAGTGTTCTATGAGAGGCACTCCAATTGTGCTATGACCAGGTTTCGCGCACCGGGGCAGTGGATCGAGATGGAAAAATACTTACCTTTTGTGATAACTATTTGTAAAATTGATTTCTAAGACGATCGTGATCCGCACTATCAGCAAATATAAAGAGATAAATAATAGGAAGTATTTCAACATGAGAAAAAGTATGAAAATTCTACTAGACAACAAGTGGATCGTAATTTAATGCCTCATTCGACGGACGTCATACTCCTCTTGAAGTGCTCTTCACTCGTACACAAGTAGAGAACAGGATACTAGTAAAAAATTCTGCTCCCACCTGTCTTCGAACCCAGGGCATCGCGGTGGGAGCCAATACTCTAGCCACTGTAACTATCCTATCCCCTTAATAAACTAATTACAGTTGAAGGCTTTATTCCATTCATTCATACCACAGGACTACTTGGAAACACTAATCCATATTCCACTAAAGCTCTTTCAGGTAATCACAGAAAAGTTTCATTCGTTTCCATTACGGAGATTGTTTTGCCTTAAGTATTGAATAGTCGGCACCGCGACGCCTTGATATCATCAGTACATTTGATATTCTGCTAATTTTTTCCGAGTACCGAAATATAAATAAAGAAATTTTACCATTGTACGAATTATTTTTATGTCGCTTCCAATCAACTTCATCGCCATCCAAGGATTCCTCCGATTGAAATACTAGAGTACCCTTCATTCCTATATTTCCGAGGATGAGGTATGAGGATGCTTTTTTAGCTACTAGTGACTTAACATATGAGTTATACTCTAGATAACTGAAATTACTCAAAATAAGATATTCTACTTGAGAAAAAAGAAAATAATTTAATCTGGAAAATTGAAAATAAATTTCGAGCAAAAGACAATCATGTGTTTTATATCTAGTTATTGGTACATTAACCTTACAAATACATGAGCATTGGTTAACACCTATGATTTATAATCTGATTACGAATTATTTTAAGTAGTAGTCTAAGAGATCCTTCATATGTATATACTGCCTCACAATGATAGAGATTGATTAAAATAGATTAATCAAACTCCAAGAAACTGCGGGATATGCCGCAACAGTAACTTCTTACGGAGTCATCCGCTGGATTTGCATTAAAATGCAGCAATTTCAGTGTGTAAAATACACTTGCGTTTACCGGGATTGGAGCCCGGATCTCTCTTTTTCCGGCCGAGTGCTTTAGCCCGGTAAGTTACCGAGGCGTCATTTTACACTTTGAAATTTTAGGGCCTTCAAAGGAGCACGATGTGACGAAATACCGTGCATACAATGTCACAGCCATTTATAGTCGTGCGCGATAAGCCAGCAATATCCGTCTTGTCTGTTCAGAAATATTATTTCTTTCGATGTATATCCATAGAAAATTTCGTGTTCTATCAGCAAGAATATTAAATAATAGATGTGGAATATTGTTGTTAATAATTTTCTCACTTCTATATCAACATTCTCCATTGCCTCACATTTTTCAAGGTGAGGTAATCGAAAACTTGTAGTGAAAAATTAAGGTTCAAAGAACAAAGACGAAAAGTACTCGCAAAATTTTCAATGAGACGGCAGAAAAAGAATTGAGAATCTCAAAGTGTAATCATGAAGGCTAATTTCTTAAAAAATTCATTAAATAAATTTCCAATTGTAATTACTTTTAATGAACCTTTAATAAGACAATTTCTGTTTCTAATAACTACTGATCACCAGAAATATTCTCATATTTAATCCTACTGGCCACTCGCAGGCAGTCACGATTTCGAATGTTTACACAAATATCACTTCTAAAAAGGAAACATATTGGATCCCGTTTCATCAATTAACAAGATACTCATATTTTCTCGAATTCAGTGTACCTTTGCACAAATAACAATATTTCATACTAAGAAAGGTTTCGTTACAGCATAACATCTTCAGCTACCTGAAGATGATGCGCTATAACGAAACCTAGGTCGTAATATAATTACTCTATTTGCAAAAGCGAAGTGTTTTCTTTCATCATAATCGATTTCCACTATGTCACGTATGAAACCGTGTTATTTCTTACTAAGAACATTCAATATTTCTTTTGTGGGCATGCCGAGGGCTCAGCTAATTTGATGTTAAATCAACTTCAAATTACATAACATCTCCTTGATTATTTTCCACTATTTTTTGTGACGCCGATGGCCTTATTTCGCGATTTTATGCCACTTGAAATAATAAATTTATAGCAAAATGACTTCATTTTTTTTAAAGTGAGAATACTTGAATTCTCCTGAATTTATACAATGAAATTATTATGAATTATGATCATGAGTGTATCATGATCATGAATTTTTACAGGGCACCAAACCATCAATTTCAATGAATTTGTTTGAAAAATTATAATTTGACATCAGGAGTATCATCAATCTTCCAATTACTATTTCTAGTATTAAACTAAGGTTTCCATCAATGGCAAACTGACAGCTCCATTATCTTAAAATTCTTTAATAAACTTCAAGAATATCACAAATTGAACATACGTGGGTGGTCTTAAAAGTTTCCGACTCAGAAAATTTCAGACAAAATGTCTTGTATCTTTGTTGAGCCGGAAACTTCTCAGGCCACCCTTGTAAATGTGACAAAATGTAGGGCTTTGGAAGACCTTATTTTCTCTAAATAAGCTAAGAATTTTTCTAATTTTGGTTATTTTAGGCAAAGTTTAATTCCGACTATGACTTGTTAATTTGATGATTTTGAATTATATACCTGTAGGTTCACTTTTATCTGTTAAAATCGAATTTTAAATTTGATGTAAGTACCTTAAATTTATTGAATTTGACATAGTGGAAGACGGCCGCTAAAGAGAATTCGAAAAATCAGTTGAACGTAAATTGTTTCGTCTGTTTTGTGTACGATGAAACTAACGTATCACATTAATGTTAATTACGCATTTCATTGTATTATAAATTTCGTATCATTTCATACATAAAACATTCCTGGGACGTTAGGTCAAGGATCTGGTGTATGCACAATAGGGGAACACAAAATAAGTCATGCTAATCATGTTCTCATGGCTTCACCTAACATTTGTGTGATTACTGAATTATGGGTATATATGGGATGGTATTCTTATGTTACCTGAGTTTGTCCAGAAATTTTTCTTCCCCATGAAATCACGCTCCGCGGGTTTAATTGGAGAGTTTGTAAGGCCATCTCTGCAAATTAGACGAAACCATCTTTCAAAAAAATGCTTATTATTCACCGGTCCTGCTGCTATTTAATTTATTTATCATTATTTGATCTTTGATGAAATCACACTCTTGTGTGGCCTTTATGAAGAAAATTTGTATTTTTTCCATTCTCTTGCACTTTTTGGTCTGGTATATTTACCTCCAAAGGTGGTTGGATTCCCTTCGTCATTTTTTAAGCACAAAATAGAATTCGTTTAACGCGACCTATAGTTGATACGGCTGCTGTTTGTTATTATTCTTAAGCCCGAAAAATCATAAATGATATTTTTGTAATAGACGGAGAAGTGACGAACGGACGATAAAGAATGTTTATGCTGAAAAAACTGGCAATGTACGATGGCAACTCCGTATACGTACTACTCTTGGTCATGAGTGTGATAAATTTGCATGAAGGATGATGAATTCAATGTGTTGCGATGGACAGAAGTGAAAGAAAAGGCAGAACGTGATGGGGAGCAAAATGGCGAGGGAAGGAGGGGAAGGTTAAAGGGAAGGCAAGTGAAAAGGGTGAGGAGCCAGGGGTTTGTCCCATTAATGAATCCCATCATTTCACCTCAACCTAGTTGACTATGCACGCATCTATTTTCCCGCCTCTGCTTCGCCGTCGTCGTGAGGGATGGAGTGACTTGTGGGTGGCTCGGTTGAGTGTATGTGAGCGTGTATGTGGTCCCACGGTGACAAATTAAAGGACGCTCAATTATCACAGCAGGGAGTTGGAGCTGGCTGACGAGCCCGGTTCGTTTATTAAATAAACGGATTCCTTTATAAGATGATTCCTCGTCCACACGGTCGTTTTACTGTTTTTTTTAATTTCCGATTTTGCCGGTGAGATTTGATTTAGAGGTGAGAAGTTCGAAAGCTCATCGACCAATGTGATCTATTAATTGTATTCTTTCAGTACTCACTGTCGAATACCATTCTGCGGGGTATGAGATAAATATGGGACAGATAGATATGATATACAAATTGGGAACAAATTTGTTTCTCTGTAGCCACAAAACTTCATTGATATGTGAGCTTACCTCTTTAATGCGGTCGCTTCATTTGAGATATTTTTTGAAAATTGTTGTTTTTCTAATTAATTTCATCAAACGACTTTTGTTATTCAAAATAATCTCATGAGATTTCCCATTACCCTTTTTTGATTGAATAGTGAAGCAGTATTAAACAGAATTTTTTGCTTTGAGTTTTCTGTACGAATGAATTTTTAAAATCAAAGGAGGCAATGCATTTTTAAACTCCGAAAGTGGTTATAAACAATTCTCACCAGAGCATTTTGGCATATTTTTTCTAATTTTCATGTAACCCCTCGGCATATCACAATTTTTACTACGCATTCCAATGACTGGGGCCCTATCAAACTATAAATACTTTAAAGAGTGAAACAATACCCATTCCCCCAGCCGACGACGGTCGGGCTAACGAGATAGAGCACGTTACCCACGGGATACAACTTACGTTTTTGGTGTCTGGCTAGTGTATTTAATTAATATGTAGCTTCATAGCAACGCGGATAAATTCATTTAATGGTATTAATAAGTGGAAGCAAAGTCTCCATCAACACTTTATTTTTTCTTCTGATTACGTTTAATCCATATAAATACTGAGTATAATGTTAGTTAATTCTGGGAGTAATGTGTTTTCCTCTGTCAAATGTTTAGTTTAGACATTGTCGTTAGTACAGACTGTTGAAAATTATCTTAGCCCATATTTAATCTCAAATGCCTAACCTTAAACTCAAAAGAAAACACTTTTTCAAAGAATGTTCTCACAAGATTTTTTCTCATCTATTCTGGAATAGTTTAGTCCATGGTAATTTCATCTATTGTTTATTAGTTATTAAACATTTTTGGAAGTGTTCACTGACGCATATTATCAAGTATAATTTTAGGAAAATATGATGGAGAAGTAGCAGTATTCAACTGGTTTTATGTTAAATGATTACGTGAATTAATATATTAATGACAACTCTGCAGTAAATGTATCAATTGCCATCAATAATTCTTTTACTCTTGATTTCATTATTTTAATTATAGCATTTTTCTAAAACCTATCCGTCACGAAAACTCTTTCACATTTACCAGGGTGGGCAGAGGTAGGTCGCGTAACCAAATTATTTATTGCTATGGAGAGCAGTTTTATTCTCACCTCGTGTGGGAAACTCCGTCACCGTAATGGCAACTAGTGAAGTACACTTAGTTATTGTAATGGCTATAATAAACCCTTATAGAAGACTAGTATTGGATTTATAAATGCATATCATTCGTTTTCATTATGAACTAAATTAAGTTCTAACATTTTATTTATATTTTACCATTTAAAAAATGTTCGCAAAGATACAAAATAATTTATTCAGATAATTAACCTCTTTTTTAACGCTAAATTCTTGATGGGAGGTTATGGCCAGAAATAATGCCTGCGTAATCTTAAATTATATTATACTTGGACGTTCACAGATGTACGATCAAGATCCGAAACCCTTATTAACAGTGATTGATCAAATATGTCAAAATCGGTTCTATTCTTTTCAATATTCTCTGAGGTATTAGAGAAGTTCAAACAATGTACCGGGGCGTCATATTCCAGCACCATTCATCTTCCCAACTTGCATGAATAAAAGATAAGGTTTTCACGTAAATTTTAAAATTATTCTTTGGATAATATGGATAGTAATTTTACTTGATTCTGACGTTTTACCTCAAAACCATAGTGATAAATGTTTTATTGCTATTTCCTAACTGCAAGTACTTAAAAAACAAATTCAATGGAAACATTTCATGAGAAGAAATAAGATAAAAACAAATTCGATTGAAAAATTATTTTAATGGCAAATGCATCCCTAGAATTATTTATCTTTCAGATAGCTGTACTCATATTTCAATCAATTTTATAAAATATTCCAATTTTATCACTAGAACTTTTGTCTGATTCTGATTTGTCTGAGTCTGTTGATTTCTCTGAATTAGTGAAGAATTTTGCCGTAAACAATCATTTCATGTTTACAATTAGAATTCATGAACGTTTACAAATTATGATTAAAATAAGATACTGTGCTTTAATTTTAAGAATTACAAGTCTCTCGCTCTCCGGTTAAATTGTATTTAATGTTGTGGATATTTCGCCTTTAAAGTGCACCGCAATTTTAGAGTGATAATCGAGATTGCTCCCGATGAAAATACTTAAAAGGTTAGTTTCACTGAGTTCTCGAAAGTTCCATGAGGTAATAAATTGTCAATGACCAGCGGTGTCACTGAGATAACTGCAGTTTCATCTAAACTAAAGCACCGAAAATGTTGTTACGCCTTGAAACTTTGACTTTGCTGCATTAAAATTTCTTATAAAATTGTTCTCTCACGATCAGTATTTTCATTCATATACTCGTAACTTGTGTCTATCTGCTGTACTACCGCCTGTATTATGGAGTTTAAGGATATTTTCTGTCATGCTAGATTTACTAATGTTTGCTAGTTAGCTATTTGTGCCATAGGATTACAATAGTGTGTACTGCCAGCCCATTGAAAGCATACCCCTTGCCGGTAGACTACTGTTAATAATTACTCATTGATTATTTCCAAGAACTGCCTGAGATTCCGCGACCAATATTTAAACGTAGTCATCCACTAATTTTCATTAAAAGTCAGCAATTTTAAAGGTTAAAAATAACCCGCCAAGGACGAAATTGACTACTTAAAATTGAGTAATTAAATAAAACGTATTCCCTTTATAAAGCCGATAACGGCATACGTCATTGCTGGCAAGAATTGTTCCTCTAGATTTTTAAAAATGATGGCCGCCAGTTCTCTACAAACAGTCAATCGTTTTGGAAACACATATTCAATTTTATCATGACCATTAACTTTTCTGTTAATACGGATAAATTTGCGATGTAAACACGAGGTCCAAAAGTTTCAAACGCTTCTTTCCCTTGTCCTTTGTTGAAACTGAGAAGAAATAACCCGGAAGATGTTTTCTTCATGTAGATTTTTTCAAAACCTAAGCGTCTATTTTTTTTAACCACCACGACAAAAATCTATTTCTTCGGTCTTTCAAACGGGTTTTACGGGAAAAGTTCAGTGGAAACATCAAACGGGCGGGTGACGGTTCGGACGGTTAGATGGTCACCACAGATTCTCCCAACAGACAGGCAGGTCCCCCCAAAAATAATGAATATTCAAGACCGATGCAATTTTCATCCAAGGGCTGCACTCATCTCCCCCTGTCCTCTGGATCCCAATCTCCCAAACCTCCCCCACCTTCCCGCCCTCCACCCTCACCCACCACCCGTGAGCACGCACTCCCGATCATGTTTTATTCAAATGGTCCGGGAGAGAGGATTCTGATTTTTCGGGAGTTCCTTTTACCTCGGATCAAAACTAGGTGCTCTAGGAGAGACTCCCCTCCGCCGTAGGTGTACACCTTCAAATGACCTCCAGGCCAGCCGCCTTCCCTCGCAAGTGCTACTACGGCAGCAACCATCCATTCGATGCTTAAACGCTCTCATTCCAATTTCCCAATTTGCGGAGGAAACACCGCAGGCCTTTCGCCAATGACAGTATTGTGGGTCCATGTTAAAGTGTGGTCCATGTTTGACGAGTGCACTTCCGTGTCGAGGGAAGTCATCATCGGATTTCATTCGCATGTGGACTCGCTAAGCGTCCAGTGACGTCGAAACCCTTTCTGGAGCGGACGGTAAGGCTAGTTTTTGATCCTTCCGCCGGATCTAATTTGGTCAAATGCGACTGTGTTTGCACAAACCTTCCTGAAATTAAAAGGGGTTCCATCTCTTACTGACTTCAATTGAGTAAAACAGTATCATGAAGTCGTACTTAAGACCATGAAACTTAGCCGAAATGTTGGAAATTCCAATTTTAATTGAATAAATAAATACAGATTTCGGAATTAAAATTTAATGTTTACTTTGAAGCCCAAAACCAAAAAAAATGTGGGTAGAAATATGATAATCAACATTTTGCTTTGACTGATATCGATAAATTACGTTGATAACACAAACCAACAGTGGTTTCGGTGCCGGAGCTTTTAATGATGATTTAAAGAACAATTTGGGTGCTGAATCCAATTATGACACTAGTTTTATCCTATCAACTATAGTTTTCAAGATATAGATATGTTGTTACTTACGTAAAAAAATCTTCTACATGATTATATGGGAATATTATATTAATAATAAAACCCACTAAATATAAAGACTTGATTTATTTCTAGAGCTGTTAAATCACCCACAAACACAACAGAATTTTAAAATACAATTGAACACAAATACTAAAATTTTTTACTGTAATAAAACAAATTGAAAAAAAAAATACATAAAAACATCACTCAACACATCGGAAGCTTCTTTTGCGCTATTTTCTTGAGTGCACTTTGTTCAAACAGTCTCGTTTTAAGCACCAGCAGTAATCTGCCATCATATGGTTATCCCATCTTCCTTGGTAGCGAGCTTTCATTGTTTTTATATCCTGGTGAAATCTTTCACCTTGTTCTTCACTTGTGTCTCCTAAATTTCCAAGAAAATCGTCTAAGTGACTGTATAGGTAGTGAACTTTTGTGCTCATATTACATCCAAGTGATTTGAAGTTACTGAGCATAATGTTTACCAGCTCAATATAATTTTCACTTTTGTGATTTCCTAGAAAAAATTTTATGACCTCAACAAATGACATCCAACTAATTTTTTCAATCTCATTCATTGACTCGACAAAAGCAGGATCCTTTGTAAGTTGTCTGATTTGTGGCCCCTCAAAAATACCAGCTTTAAGTTTTTCAATACTTATATGGGGCATCTTTAGTCTTAAGTAGCCGAAGCATGGTCCATCCTTGTCAAGAGCCTTTACAAATTGCTTCATTAGGCCTAGTTTAATATGTAGAGGCGGTAAGATGATTTTCTCTCTTTCAACGAAAGATTCAGCAATGATGTTTTCTTTCCCAACAACCAAGTTTTCTCTCTTAGGCCACTCCTTAATCCAGTGGTTTTGTCTGTCCCTGCTATCCCAGAGGCACAAGAAACAAGGATATTTTGTGTAGCCACTTTGCTGCCCAAGAAGAAAGTTCACCATTTTTAAATCTACACAAATCACCCAGCGATGTTCCTGGTATTTTATCTTCTGTAAGACCAATGCTATTGTATCGTATTCTTCTTTCATTTTAGTTGAATGAGCGATTGGTATTGCGCCAAACCTGTTACCATTGTGAAGAAGTTCACATTTTAAACTACGCTTGGAGCTATCAATAAACAAACGCCAATCACTAGCATCATATTGTGATAGTAGTCCCATTTTTTCCAAAAGACCCTTAACGTCTAAACAAAATGTAAGATTGTCTTCTTGAGTAAAGAAGGGTAGCATATCCTTTTCCCTTGTGCGATAAAAACGTATTTTTGTACCGGTACCGTATTTTAGTTTTTTAATCTCATTGGCCTACAATATAGAAATATGCATAAAACTTATTGACAGTTTATTGAAAATAAAAGGAACACGGCAGAGTGGTTATAAATTAGTATACTTATAGATTTATTTAACTTTGAAAATTATTTTCCGGAATATATCAAATATTAAAACAACTAATCGTAATATGTGCCATATTTAAAAAAAGTAGAGCTAAATAAAAACGGATTTCATATTTGGATTCAGCTCTACAAATATAGTTAAAATCAGCACAAAGATTCCCGGCACCAAAAAAAAATTTTTTTGTAGGCCTGTGTAATCCTAAGAGGAAATCTCTACAGGGGAGAAATGCTGTCAATTATGTAAGAAAACTTTTTTTGTAACAAATTTTCGTTTGTATTAAGCCAAGATCAATAATTACAGTTTCACTTAGAGTCAATTTGAAGTATTTTGAGTTAGATCTTGAAGTATTCCCCAATTAATTATAGTAGGTATGACTTGTTGAAGATAAATGACTGTTACTTGTCTCCAGAACTGAAGTGGTGATTCATGTTATGGAGTTAAATTATCATCATCCGAGTACTGGGTCACGTAATTCAACACTATAAGATCCGTCATTACCACCTTATGTCCAATACTTCGCACTTTTTTTATAAAAATCCTTTCGATTAAATCCATTTTGAAAGCAGTACTGGCTCAACCCACCAAAAGAAGAAATAGATATTCCATAACCAAACTGAACGTTTTCTTGGATGCCCTGAACGAGAAAATAAATATGCCTTACAATTATCCATTCACACTATACCTTGAATGTTTATTTACCCTTATACCGAGATTATTTAATATTTTGTTTGGCTTTTCAAAAAAGATTGAATTTGGGCATACAATGGGAACCAAAATATCCCCTAGCTTGAAATTATTCGAAGAACTCAGACTACAAAATATCGAAGGTCCGCACAATTTTGCTGTCGGGAGAATTGATAAAAATATTGGTAAATATTGGAATATTTTTCAAAGAAGGAAACGTATTTCTGAGAAGAGTTAGGAAACATTTTAATGGTCTTGTTAGTAGCACAGAAATTTGACTGATTTCTGCGCCGGAGGCGTAAAGCTAATTTTGGATCTCCTATTTCCCCCCACATTGAATAAAATACCTAAAGCAAAACCGCATCCAGTTCTCATTATCGTGCCTACCCCACTAATAGAATTGTCAAGAAAACTTAAGGCGGTAGAAGGAGAATACCGAAATTTTTTCAAGAAACAAAAAAGTCCTTTCTCTGGAAAAAAAAGAAAACTGAAATCCCTATTGAGAAAATAGCAATAGGTAAAAGATATCTTGTAATTAAGGTCCTAACTCCCATTAGTTAAAGAGGTTATGTACCTGTAATGCCCGTTTTTGACAACTTGTGAAATCAGAAACTTGGAACTTCGGTTGGAGCTTTAAGCATAATTTTAAATACTAAAAATTATTCAATTCGATGCATATTGGTGGAAATCCATGGACAAATTTTATTTCCCAAAAATTGACACGTTAAATTCGATATTTCAATTATCAACCTCTTTGTCTTGTTAAAATTAATTTAAATTACGGTCTTTGAACTTTGAATGATACATTTTCACTGAAAACAAGAATTTTGTTTTAAAAGTCCAATTACTAAGTGCCAGTGCTCAACTACCTCGGTATTTCAATAATATACACCCTATATAAATTGGACTCTTAATGCCAATTTTACTGTCACCCAGTGTAAATATTTATTTGAAGTTTAAATCTTGCGTTTGATCCAAAGACATCCATTTGCTTTAGCGGTAAATAATCGAGAAGGAGACAAGATTTTGATTTCTGTTCTTTCTTATACCTTTTTTTAATTTCCTACCTAAATATTGTGAGCTTCTCTGCATTTCACACACACACACATATATACACACACACATTTATATATATATATATATATATATATATATATATATATATATATATATATATATATATATATATATATATATATATATATATATATATATATATATATAAATGTGTGTGTGTATATATGTGTGTGTGTGAAATGCAGAGAAGCTCACAATATTTAGGTAGGAAATTAAAAAAAGGTATATATATATATATATATATATATTCAAACTTGAAAATCCCGCCATACGGCGCACAAATATTCATTCAAACATAGAAATAGGTATAAGGAAAGGGGATAGGAAAACACATAAAAGGCGAACACAGGACATGTGGGGAAGGCGGTTTTTGAGCAGATCACGAAAGTAAAAATATTTCCTTATCCGGGATTTGAACCACGGACCTTCCTGTGTTCGCCTTTTATGTGTTTTCCTATCCCCTTTCCTTATACCTATTTCTATGTTTGAATGAATATATGTATATATATATATATAATAGATATATATATATGCACACTTGGTTGCATAGAAGACCCGCATATATCAGTTTAAATTACGTTTCCTCGTTAGTTCAAGTGGTTTAAGTATCGGCCCGGTCCGAAAGTCGAAATATCCGGTGTTCTAGTCCCGGTCGAGGAAATATTTTTGCGCTTTGTGATCTGCTATGTATACATACATATATAATACTTATAAATAAAAATATTCATAAACAATTACTTATTCCGACTGAATTTTTAAATATTCATGCCATTTAAAGATTTCTGGTAACCAAATTTATGAAGATTTTATCCATTATTATTTCTCAACTTACCTTAATTTTTTTAAATCCAGGACAAATAACTTTTCCTACAAACTCCGTGTAATTTCAATGTTAAATTCATCATTTTCACTATTCAGACTACTGATTCTTAATTGCTGTGGACCGAAGTGGGCTCAGTATCTAGCGTTGCAAATATTTCTTGAAAAACATTTTGCAGAAATAGGGTGAGTTCCTAATTAATTAGACGCTTTATAACGTCCCTTGCGCTTCAGAAAAGTAAGAACTAATAAACAAGTGCACCTGCAGTTACATGTGCAATATAATTTCTCAACTTGAATGTGGAATATTTCAGTAATTTTTTGGCTTTCCACATGATAGATAGATACACATATACACAAGATAGATACACATTTTTTGTAGAGATGTGTAGTTTTATGGATTTATAACTATTTTATCTATAAATGTGAGTTTATCAAAGTACCCTCCTACTCATACAATTATTTTTTTGCCTGAATCGTTAATACAACATCTTGAATGATAATTCAGTGTATATCAGAGGAAATTAGCAAAAATCGTGGAACGATTCATTTTTTTTTGCTTAGGTAGTTTTTTAAAGACGAATGTCTCATGTTTTGAATAATGGTAATTTTTCAAAATATCGAGGGCATAAAAAATGTAACACCCCTTGCTGCTAGTTGGATGTTTCTTACTTATATTCAAGTGGTTAACTTTCTTTCATTGACCAAATAAATAAGTGAGCAAACTCCCACCTCATTATTTTTCATGACACAATCCGAGAAAATTCATTCGGATTTCACCTTTGAAATCCTTAAATATTTTCCAAGGAACCAAACGAATCTGTTCTATATTCCCTAATCAAATCCATTGCTGGTAGTGTTTAAATATATATTATTCCAAACCCCTTAAACGTTTAATTCCAATCGCTGGTATCCACAATTTTATTATTCGCTATCACCTCGATCAAGTCACGTATGAGTTCAGATACACAAGCTTTGCATAAAAAGTAGCGGTAACAATTTTTTCATGACGTGCACGTAAAGTGATGAATTCAGACCATAGGTTAAGTGTTCGCATGGTCACAGATCGTATTGGCATAGAAAATTAGACCATTATCACTGAAAAATTGACACTATGAAAGATCTACCTTAACCTCATGCCAAAGGTCTTGATGGGTGACCAAAAGCAGAGTCGAGTGTCTGCTTGCGAAGACCTGCAACGCCATCATGACGATTCCCCAATCCCCTTATAGTAGATCAGCAGACTAATACCTATTCCCAAAAGTGAAATCCTCCTTCAAAGAACAAAACACCATGGGACTCGAAGTACCGTCAAAGTAGCTTACTCCCATACCCTTAAGGACCTTTCGCAATCCGCCATAGAGCCTTCAAGCCGTGAAAAAGTCACTGGCAAAAGTGTGTCGACGCTCAAGGGACGTACTTTGAAGAATCTTGAAGCATCATAGCAATATCTAAAACAAATATATTTTTCCTAAGCTTTTCCCAAATTACATGGTTTGTTACCCAAATTCCTTCTTTTGTTCTTCTGGTTAATTTTCTAGTGTTTTACTGTCTTATCCTAATAATTCCAAGGCCGTTTGCGTAAAAAAAACGAAAAAAACGCCCGTACTTGCGGCGAAACAACTCATGGCTTTTGCACCACCATGACAATCCACATGCTCACATTTGACTGCTTGTTCACCATTTTTTGGAAAATAACAGAGCTCTAATAATGTCACAGCCTCTATGTTTGTAAAATAAGTCTCCGCGTGACTTATTTCCGTTCCCAAAAATAAAGAAAACCATAAAGCGTCGTCGTTTTACAAGCATAGATGATATTAAAAATTCATTGGTGAGAAAGCTAAAAGCTTTTCTAAATATCTAGTCCAAGACGTATTTCGAGGATTGGGAAAAGCTCTGGTAAAATTGTATGGTATCTTATTTGGACTAATTTGAACAGAAAACATACTATAGATATAGACGAATAAATAAAATTCTTTCCAAGTAACTCATATTCCCCTTATTTATTGAATATACCTTGTGCATGTGTTTATATATATAGAATGCGGCAACATAACTTCCCTTTTTCAATTTCTTATAAAATATATTGCCTTACAAAAAATTGAGTAATGTTGCCGCACCCAGTATAAAACTTGTGTGAAAGTCTCACGAATGTGAATAATAATGTACACCAAGATAGTTCTGGAGAACAAAAACACAGAAACACACAAAAAATAAACACGTCTTTCGAATTTTCAGTGGCGATACCACCTTTCTTAAGGGAAAGAACTCATCCCGGGAGCATCGGCCCGGCAAGACCCGTGATTCAAGTCCCGGTCAAGGAAATATTTTAACTTTTGTGATCTGCTCGATTCCGCCTTCCCCATTTCTCCTGTGTTCGTCTTCCAGACAAAAACACAGAATCACACAAAAAAAGAAAATAAACTCACAAGGTTTCAAGGTTAAACCTTGCGAGTTTCTTTTTTTGTTTCTTTATTTTTTTTTCTGGTTTGAAAAATTATGACTTATTTGACCATCGTGGCGTGATTTTATTTTTCTTGAGAGAAAAATATCGTTCCGCTTATTGAATCAATTATGTTTAAAAAGTAACATTTTAAAACCCATGAATTTCTTATGGTTTTTTATATTTCAGGCCCCATTCACGATAATACGTACGTGAATTGATCATTAACCAATCTCTATTTTTAACGCTCAAACTTTAGCAGTATCGCACTCGATTTCAATCATAATATAATTTATTCAAAAGGAAAACAAAGCAACTGTTGCCTACTTGATATGGATAACAGTGCTGAAAGTTTCTGACAACCAGTGCCAACGATTTAAACACTTTGTGGGACCCGTCAAATATCAATTTTCCTCCAATTTCTCACGAGTCCATTGCTCTGATCGTATTCAACATTTTTCGTCTATATCATAGGAGTCATTAGCATATATATTGCTCTTGCCTAGCAGCACGGATGGGTGGAAAAAACAAATAAATGGTTTTCCAAGGAATGACGCATAGGAAGATAAGGAATAGGAAACACGACAGAGGAAATAAAACGACAAAAAATGTGTGGTATCTGGGTGTCGAAAAAATGCAGACGGGGGCGGGTGGGCGTGAGGAGCTGTGGGGTTTTAGTGGCTTTCTGGATCTCTGGTGGCTTGTAAAACAAGTGGGAGGAGACGTGAAGTTCCGTGGCGCAGGGAATGTGGAAGTCCAATAGAGGGAGACTGGATAGTTTCGAAGAGGGTGAGATGAGGGAGAAAGGCGATGCAGAGGCACGGCGGAGGCAATCGGAGAGAGAGAGAGTATAGGTTTCTTACAGGCAAGAAAGAAGCGATTTGGAGGTTCATATATCTGAAAGACATCTCTGACCGTGACGGATGTTCTTTCCCGCCGCCTGGCTATGCGGTGTCCTCATACCCCTCCTCCCTCCCGCACATCATCCCCTCCTGTCCACCCCACTCCTCTGCTTCATCCTACCACTATTCACATCACCCACGAGCCCGTCTTCTTTCCGCTTTGGCGTTCCTCTTGAGACATTTCCCACACAACACTCTCTCCAACCGAACCCCCACTCGTTATCCCAGAGTCCCTCTCCCTCGTTCGTCCATTCCCGCCTGGCTTCCGCGTTCCCTTCCCCCGAGGGGAAAGAATTAACTGCAACCAAAGCATGTAAATATGCCCCTCCTTCCCATCCCTCACGGTGGTGTGGGAGGCTGAGGTCTGTTTGCCTAAAACGTGTGAGTGCGGTTTCATCTCCAATTTGACCCTGAATTCCCTCATCCCACCATTTAACCCGCCACTACCCTTCAATTTTGCTAGCACGACCACACATAACTAACGTTGGTTGGTTGAGAATACGTTTTAAGGATTTTAGAGCGGCCCTCCACTTGAAATTATTGGTAAACCCATAAATTCTAGAATCCTGAGATTGTGGATGCCGAGGGTTATGAGACCTTAAGTCTCACTGCTCAAGAAAACAGTCACCAGGACTGTCTCATGCCACCTCGGATGTTTCCCCCGTGTAAACCTTCTAATAAAATGTACATCTTAATGTTTGCCTCTCTTAAAAATGTCTATTTAGCTACAAATATTGGCTTTTTACTCGAGTGAATGTTTTAAGTATATAGTTTAAGGATTTATATATTTTAAGGATATGTAACGATCATTAAATTATAACCTGGCATTTTTTTACTGGATGTTATTTCCCGAAAAACAGAAATATATATCTTAATATACTTCATCTACGTAAGAGTGTTTCATTGATAATAGATTGTTATCTAAGTTAGAAGGCATTTCGTCATGAATTAATTATATGAATACGTGTAAATTTCATGAACAGTCCTACTTCTACGGAATACTATTTTTTCAATACTGGCTTCGCAAACAATTTTAAGAATATCGATATGTTTAATATATCCAAATAAAACAGTGATATCTATAATAAGAAAGACGTCTGGTGCAAAAATATATGGAATAATCAAGAAAACAGTAATCGACTCGATATTATGCCTCTTACGTCTAGTAATGCGTCATACTAAGCCTTACGGCACGTTAAATTCTCTTATCAGTGTAGGGGGGCAGTTCCTATTCCTGTGTCACTTGCGGTTTCCAAGAAAATTACATAGCGTTGAATTTTGCGAGTTCCCAAAGGCATTACCAGGGGTTGCATACTCAATACATCGTCTCCATTGGATCAATGATCCAATTCCACTCGCGAGTGACACTACGCAAGCCACTTCCCTTGCCCATACCTTCCCAATCCCAAAAACGTCAACGGTTTCATCTCGAAATCACATTACTGCACTTCACAGCATACTTTCCCCTCTTCTTTTCCCCCCAAACCGTTTCTTTTTTCGGAAAAACCTTACCATTTGTTCCATCTTGAACTTTCCATTCAACAAATCCTCTCCTCCTATCCCCATCCCTAGCACATTTCCAAATATATCCTTGCTCCGCGTACCTCAACCGTCCGTGTCTTTTCCCTTGACCCCCGCTTCACTATTGCATGGTTTCATACGATTTTAGTTCTCCTTTTCCCTTTCCCCTTGGCCTTTTTTCATTCCTCTGTCGACCTTAGAACAGATCCAGGTCTGCGTTTTCTGGTACAAAACCAGAAAATGCCATCAGTCAAAAGTCCACAGCAAATACTTAAATATATCCACATGTAGATAAATTTAAGTATCATCAAACATGAGTAATTAATGTTATAATCGATAAAATAACATCAAAAAAGCAAACAAGTAAGCATAATTTTGAAAATATTTGTATAGGCAATGAATGACGACTATTAGATATGTATCACACTTCACACTCTCTCAAAAGGCGGAATGAAGTTTGATATTGGTACAAATTAAGAGAGTAAAAATAAGAACAATTATCGCAATAGAGCTTGTTTATTATGTTAATCACAGATAGGTTTTAGTTCTGTCTTGTAATAGAAAATCGGTGGGAGGGTTGTATTCTGGCCACGTGGGGAAATATGAGTAGGGTTACTCTTTTATTAGTCAATTCTCCTGTCTGTGTCGATACTTTATGAAATTCAAACTGTCCTTTCTACACCAGAGTGTGGATCCTCGCTGCAAAAAACTCGTTTGAAATAGGTCAAACGAGTTTTTTGCTTCGTTTTTTTTCATTTGGTTTCAGTTCAAATATAACTCGGGCCGACAAATAGACGGTCAAACACCGTTCCTATTCACAATTGGAAGATCCGATATCGTGTGTGGGCCAATGATGCACCCGAGCACCGGTGCCAGAGACTTTGTAAAATTATCTTCTATTTTTTTCATTATTATTATTTCTGTCAAAACTATTTTCACATTAGCATTTTCATTATCATAAATTATTAATTATTCACATAAAAATTCTACCTTGCAAGTGAACTTTCTGATTGGGACAACATATGTTAGGACCGTTCTCAGGCCGGAAGGCTCATTCAAATAGAAGGCGTTAAGTTTACAGGCTACTGAATTTGAGCATGCTTTGTTCACTGTGGTGAAATTCCAATTCCATATCTTCAAAGTATAAGGTACGCATTCTCAGCCATAACTTTCGTTAGCTGAGATATAATAATTCATTGCCATTACATCATCAGAGCCAGAATGAATCAGTGGAAACGTATCTATAAAGACGGACAAGCCTCACCCAAACAGAATAAAATCTTCGTCATTCTCGTGCTCACCCACCAACCCTTTCATATCCATCCGTCCTTTTTTATGACCATTCATCACCACCGACCACCCAGGCGAAACCCTTCAGCCTTTCGAACCCCTTCCCCCCTCTCATCCTCACCCCTGAACATCTCCGAAAGCCCTTGTCCCGTCACCAGACACAGTCACTCCATTCTTCATCCCCATCAATCGCACACTCATATGCACGCCCATCGCCCCTCTCCCTCCCCTCCAACCCCGCCCTCTCTCTCCCTCGCCCCCGCCATTCTTCCCATCCCAACTCCCTTTTCCCTCTTCTGGGAGTCTCCATGATCGCTCTGCTCTCCCGATAAACACGCCGAATTGATGGCGTTGCATCCCCCGCTCTTCGATGGCATCCATTTGCTTTCCGGCCCTTCCCGCCGTCCACTCTTCACTTTTCCCAATCCCTCCCCTCTTAAAAACGTACTCAGCCCCCATTTCTCCTTCATCTCTCCTTCTTTCTCTCTCCCTCCCATGAGAACTCTTCACCATTTTCCTCTCTTCACCAACGTGTCACCAATGTCCGTATTCCTTCGTCCTGGGGTTTTCCTGCACTATGCCTCGCGATTCAGCTTACCGTAATGACGCGCAAAAATTTTCATGGCTACCTTAACTCAGCCGGGGCAAATTTGGAGGAGGATGGATTTCCTCCAAGCTTTTCACTTTGTCTTCGTTCTTCTTCCAAACGGTTTCCATGAAATGTTTATGCTCGCCTTGAGCTCTTCAAACAAAAAATCAAAATCTCGCTGATGGCTGCTGCGATGATTGTGCGGGATAAGCGATAAATTAAACAGTGTAAATTCAAATTAAATTCAACGGAGTTTTCTCCAGGGGAATTTTATCATTTGGCGTATGATAAAATTTTTCGAACTAATTGTAATTTTGGTTTATCATACCATATAGGTAAAACATGTGGAATTTTTTTCAGTGAGTAAATAACTAAAATGGAGTAATTTGTTATTATGCAAGTAATTATAACTTTAAGTAATGACTTACGATGCAAGTACCTGTCATCGATCGGCCACCAAGTTTATTGTCCAACTGACCACAATAATTTCTAATTCCATTTAGTAAATGGATGCTATATGACAACATGTAAATGCAGTGGACGCTCCAAGAGTATTTTAATGTTGTTAATTTTCAGTACTGTATAGATTAATTAATTATAAATCTCAAAACCTATTTACTTTTGACTATAATAATGTATTATTCACGGTTGGCAATTCCGTGTGCACTGGATGTAATCGCCGCTGTACCAAAAAAGATAATAACAGCAAATTGTGAGCATTTCGAGCGTGTAGTCTGACATTTCATGGGTTGCAGATCATTACAAGAATAATCTAACGTAAAATGGAGAGGAGAGCGGACTTAAAGGAATACCAATTTGGATTCAAAAGAAGTAGGCGAATGATAGAATTTGTTCTTCGTAGTGCCTTATCATAGTGAAGAAGAGGATGCAGAAAGGCGAGGATACATTAACTGCATTTGTAAATCCTGAGACATCTTGTGGAAACGTGGACTGGAATATAATGCTACGACTCTAAAAGGAATTGAAAAGAACTAGAATGAAAGGAAATGGATACACACACTATGTGTAGATGATCCGACAGCGATCCGTTATGGGAAAATTAGAGGAGAAGCTGAAATAAAATTATAAAATATCGGCCTCAATAATCCATCAAATTAAATAAAAAAGTAAACCGAGTTTTTTTTATTATCATAAACAAGATTTGGCAATGGCACACATGAATAAAAGGAAGAAATTTGTGGTTTTGACACATAGGTCAACAGAGATGTAGGAAGTAAGAGGGAGAAGGCAAGTAGAATAGGACAGGCGTAGAAAGATTTGTATCAGAAGCTGCTACTGACGGTAAACAGTACAAGTGTAAGCATGAGGAAGCAGTTAATTAAGACGACTCTGAGGAATGAATCAAAGGAACAGCAGAGAAAATAAATTTGAAAACTGATGTAAACACGATGTTACAGAAGAATGGAGAAAATAAAATGGATTCACAGATTAACAAATGAAGAAGTACGACTAAAAGCCTAGTGAGAGAAGCCTATAAAAGACTTGAAAGCTTACGAAAAAATCTAATTGCGCACATCTTAAAGCACAATCCAGAACACCCTTACTGAAGGAAACACTGAGAGGAAAAATAATTGAGGAAAGTGATGAATTATTTACGTGAAGCAAATGCGGAATATTTCAAAGCAAGAATCTATAAAGAAGTTATGAGATTTTCGAGTAACAGTTTAACTCGGAGATCTGACACAACCCCAATATTCAAATTGGCAACTCATGCTAATAATGTATGTCATCGCGATATTCTCTCAGTTAATCAATTAACTCTATGGAATGTGTCAGCATAACGTTTTCATGTTCATGAAACCTGTGTTCGGCCTTTCGCGAATTAAATGATCAGCTGATAATTGCCGTAACATGCTATTTACCTTATTGCTCTCAGTGACTCACTTTATTATGCATGTATGTTTTCCTTCGACATACTTCTTCTTGGGGACTATCTATAAACTAAGATTTTAAACTGCACAATTCCTTTTACTTGGAACTTTAAGTACGTCCTTCACAATATGTAATGCTTGGGCTAAGCACTTATCAGGTTTTACGTTTCTGTAAGCATATGGAACGAATATGTGAAACCCATTGCTAAATATTTCCTTCACTCGGTGATTGTGAAGAAAAACTGAAAAATGTTTCGTACCTCCAAATAGGGCAATAAAGCACCTTTTTTGTGGGAACCCTATATAAAAGTCTCCTTTTCACTTTATTTAACAAAACATTTCTCAATTTAATGACTATTCGATGATCAAAATACATTAACTATTAGCTACAAAATTTTCCAACATTTATTTGGGTTTTTTTGTTTCATTGAAATGTTCACATGTCTACAAATAGATCGCATTATTTCTATTCGTGATTTTACATATTCAAGAAAGCTAGTTGATGCCCACAGTAGTATTCCAATTGCACTCCGAACTTCTAGCAAAGGCCTATCTGTCTCTCTATCCAGCCAAGCAGTTCATTTCAAGAACACATATTATAAAATTCCCTTTGATCGCTAGCTTTTGCAGCTATTCGATGATGCTGAGTTTGCTTTCGAGTTAGCCACCAATTGATCATTTCGTGGATGTATGTTTCTGTTGCACAGTAGTACACATCTTTAGGAGCAAATGCGTAGCGAGAGTGAACGGAACCAAACTCGAAACCTGTGTAGAGAACCCTTCTATCGTGTCTTTTGAAGCGATTGAAGCTGATAGAACTCATTATTTTTCAACTTCCCTCTATATCCATTGCTCCCACCACGCAACAATAAGGGTTTAAGCCAATCATATTTGGCGCAGGAAACTCCTCATATCTACTTTAAATGTCAGGCTTCTTCAATGCAATGCTCTTCTTTAATTCCATTTATTCCTAATGATTTTTCATCCTCTAAATTTCTATATTTAACGCGATTTTCAGACGTTTATCTAGCGTCAGTTTCTTACTATCTAAAGTTAAAATCGCCAACAGTAATATTGAACGACACATCTCATTACAATATCAAGCTAAATGAAAAACAAAAAAATTAGGAAAACTACTTAAGCCCATTGCAAACGAGGTGTTATGATTTTGAGACGACTCTGGAATGTATTGATCCTTTGAAAGGGTTACGTTAATCACATCCACACTCTCATTTAACTATTTCAAGAGTAAATGAACCATTTAACACAATCACGTAAAATGTTAACATGTTCACCGTCTTCTCTGTTTCTTATCTTTGTGCTGTTACACCATGTGTCGTGCCATTTATGCTTTCACATTTTACAAAAAAAAAATTTGCAATAAGCAAAAAATATTGGTTGTGGCAAATATCCAAGTAAATGCATTTACTACATGCTAAATTGATTCCGAATTCATTACAAGTAGTTGGAAAGGTTTTTTCGAAGAAAATATCAATAATTTCATCTTGGAATGAACTTCAATATCACCACTCATTTAATATATGGCTTACTTAATTGTAAACATTCAAGGACCTTAACCCTATCTTGTGGTAATGGAAGCCTATGCTTCTAATATCTGAATCTTTAGTTTGTTTTTAGATCTATTACGTTTCGTTAAAGCCTATTCCAATCCACACGGATGAATGTTAAAGTATGTACACAATGTCAGTATTTTTATATCTTAATCACTCATGTTACTTTTTCGGTCCACCTTCTAACTGTATCACCACACAACCTGCAATATAATAGCACTCAATTATTGATTCTTCATCCACCCTCACATTCAACCTTCCTATCATTTCTCTCCTCCCCACTCCCAGACCCAACCCCTTCTTCTTGTTATCTTTCTCCTTTCACTTGGTGACCTACTGCCGCTTCCTGTGTCTCCCTCCAAGCCTCCTTTATTCTTGCAGTTACACAGAAATGAATGCTTCACTGTGGGACAATTCCACCATTCCCCAATCTACCACCCCTTTATTTAACTCGTCCACTACCGAACGACTCTCAACAGAAAGGTTTCGACCTCTCACTAGACCTATCCGTTCCAGAGAGCGCGAACGAAATTAATCGGCGGGCATTCGAACGCATTGTCTCACCGCGCGCCGCTTTCCTTGTTCAAGCCTTGTTTCTCGTTTGTATGTTTTTTTAGAGGATACGAAGAGTCCATTTTTTGACAGGGGTGCATCGTCCACCATCAACTGAGACTCCCGCTCTCCTTCGCCCTATTCAGCGTGAGTGGGTTCAGCTGGGCGTGGGAAAACTTTTTTTACTTCTCTTTTTACTGCACGGAGGATGAAATAGAAGCTAACTCCCATAAAAGACGCCTGAAAACACCTCAGAGTCTTTCTTTGTTTCTCTCGCTTTATATCAGCCGCTCAGTCCAGATTTTTAGGTTTTGCATCAAGTGTGGACAGTAAGACTGGTCCGGTAGCGAATTTCATTCCACACATTTCGTGCATGCAGTAGACGAGGAGGTTGAATTCAATTATTATTATTTCTTCTGCAGCTACATATGAAAAAAATCAATAAATTTTCAGATGTGAAGGTATATTTTGTTGAATTTAGTCTCTTTTGTTCATATTTTTTTAAATAGAAGAGCCTAAGGTTTATCTTTCAAATATTGTATTATTTTATTGTACTTGGTAAACTCTCTATTGTTCTGTTTTTGAATTTGCTTACTCAGGCACGGAAAATTACAGGCAACAGAAGAGGTAACAGTTGTGAGGCATATTTTATCAAATATTTCCATAACGAAAAGGAAATTTGTCCATTCGATGTTTTCAGGCTTAACTTTGTGGAAATCCATAATTACTGAAGTTCCTTAGGTACCTAAAGATGACTCCGTTGCGTTTCAACTTGTCCTACCTAATAAAAAATTTGGTGGAAAGATAAACTGTTAATTTTTCACTTCAGAGAGGAAAGTTGTCATTTTCTCCAATTTCCCTGAAAAGTGGCATGACGTATTTTATTAAGTTTGGCTCTTTTCCTATTATCGTCATAAATTATCGTTTCAACTTACAGTTGTCTTTCCTTATATTTTTTTAATGTTGGGGAAGTATCTCGCTGAGATGCTGGGAGATATTTAGAGTATCAGAGCACCATCCTTGTTCAATCGAAATGTCACCAAACTCAATGGTCTAATGGAGACAAATATTGGGCATTTATATCTGAACCGTAAGATTAAAGTGTTAAAGTATTGGCATTTAGGAACAATATTTTCCCCCTCTCCGGGCGCCTCTAGTAGTCCGTACGCCTCTAGGTTACCCTTTAAGCTCTTTGCTTGTCAGCGGGTTGCCCAAGGGTTTAACCACAAGAGTAGGGACATGCCTGTGGAGGGATTCGAACCTGCTCGAACTTGTGAGCTAGCAGGTGAGTGAGTTACTCACTCGACTAAACCTCAAGGAAAAATAAATAATGGAATATTAAATTAAGAGGGATGTATAAAAATATTATCAAGCAGATATAACAATGAGTTTAGTCGTCAATAGCGTGTCATGACTAAAAGAAGTTAAAATTATTGAAGTTATTTTTGCAATTCAACTGCTTACTCGCTACGAGCAAACTGCAGACGTGCGAGCTAGAATCTAATTTACAGTTCCATCAATTACATTTTATTTCTTTTCAACTTTCAAGTGCATGAGTACAAAAGTGCTCCTAATTCAAACAGTCCCTTCATTCCGCAAAATTACCGTTTTACCTGTAGCAATTAAGTTCAGTTTTCATGCGTAGACATCGCTATTTGCTCGGAAAATTAATGAATCCATCCGGTTCTCAGATCGATCAGCTTCAAAACCCGTCAAACCCAGAGTGAGTAATTTATTTGCCTGGTGCGAGATTTACCCAGAAGGCCGTAGATCTCGGCGAAGTCATTTCCTTAAACGATTTTCCTTCACGCTGTTTGCGTTCACTGTGTGACTCGTAATGAGAGGTTAACCGCACCCTCACCTGTGTGGGTAATCATTGAGTATGTGACTATGACTTGTGTTTCTTAAATTTTATGCCGGAGTTCTTTCATTTACGCTTCCTAATTTTATACCAATGCTGATTTCATGTGAAAATATGATGCGGTTTGTGAGAGAATCGAGGGAAGTACTGTATTATATGTCAGCCCTAAGGGTTTTAGTTACAGAGTATAAAGGATGATGGGTACCTAAGGGCTCAGATCGGAGAACAGACTGTTCAAATTAGGAAACTTGGATGAAAAATCAGTGAAAAATGGCATACGTTAGAAATTAGACGGAATTTCATCATATGCCTAGCATATGACTATGCAAAATTCCCTTCGTTTTCCCTCTATCAAAAGGTATACGACTCGTATTTTTATGCTGGACGACAGCATGAAGAAAACATCAGATTTTCTCACTCGCCCCGCATTTTTATTGAACCATCGCGTTTTTCGCTCACGGGTTATGAAAATTTTAGCGTCTTTCACGACTTCCTCCAGGAAAGTGAACTGGCAAAATGTTGCATAAATGAAAGGTGCCGTTTTCCTTTATTTTTACCCGGAGGTCAAAATATTTTCCTCGCGCCCGTTTTTGCTCGACATTCTTGCCGCGGTAAATGAAAGCAGGCGTCCCCCGGATAAGTGACAACAATCCGTAAAAGGGGCCAAGAGGAGTGGGAACAGAGGTGGGGAGAGGATGAAAGAGAGGGGGAAAGGGAAAGGCGTTGGCCGTCATCAAACTTTCCCGCCGCCAATGCTCTTCCCTCCCCGCCTATCACCCCTCCTTGACCTCTCCCACCCTCCAAGTTTCCATCGTTCATCTTTTTCCGCGCTGCCCTGCTCTTCCCTCACAACTTCACCTCGCCTCACTCCTGATCCTTCCCCAAGTAATGCGTGTCCTCCCCGCACCCACGAAAGTCTTCCCCCATTCTTCTTCCAATCGTTCCCACCGCTTCCAAATTTCCCTGCTTCATTCCATTCCCCTTACCCTCATCACCCATCACATCTCTCACTCGTCATTTTTTCCCACATTTTTCATACCATATTTTATGGCTACCGCGGGAGATATATTTCCTTAAGTTCAGACTCTTCATTTTTTTAGTTAATCTGCCAAAACGTTTGCCTAACATTATATTCCAAAGTAGCTGCAAATAGCATACCTATAAATTGTCACTACTGTTATTCAGCTAGATACATTTTTATGCAGATAACTTATATAGGTCCCAAAAAGGGAATTAGGATGCTCTAATAAATACGGCAGTGAGGACTTTATTTTTTTTCAAGATATTTTAATTTTAAAAATGTTTTATGAAATAACATTTAGAGGAATATTACGATTTATTTTTTATTACTTTATCATTAATAGAAATTATTGAATTTCATTATTCCAAAATATCAGAGTTCGTGTGTTTTCTGAAGACGGTCCCGAAAATAAAGTTCTTATCCAGTTCTCAAGATATCAATTCTGTGTTTATCTCTTCGATTCAAATATTTCTATATTAATTATATATGAAGCGTATTTAATTTTAGCTTATCGTAGTTTTTATCGCGTAGATTGAGATTGACATAATAACGATATTTGAATATAGACCCCATACAATTATCGTTATATTTTACTTACCGATGACATTTATTCTCCGATTAAATGGTAATTCCTGCTTTAAGGTTGTTTTCCGCTTATTCAAAGCTCAACATTAGGGCTATTACTTGTCTTGTTTTCTTTTCCACTTTTAATGAGTTTTCTTAGAACGCTAATTGTGTGATTTGATCTAGAGTGCACATAAAATAGAAGCTCTCAAAGCGCAAATTCAGATATCATAACTATGAAGAAAGATAATACCTTTTAAATTTATGAAATTTATTTTCATCAGCTCAGTGATGTATCATAGTTTTTGCACATACTATATATATGGCACTCATCGGTTAGACAAGATCAAACCTGATACTATTTGCTAGAATTCTAAAGGAAGTAGCAGTTATGTGTCATATTGTACAACAAACAGAACCCTTAAATGGGACTTTAATTTCCTTAGGGAGAGAGAACAATGATCTATTTTCTCGCTCTATTTAGTGAAGATCTACCATGCATAAATTTGCCCCTACGGTAATATGATAGTTGATTCCTATCCATGATAAATTCATCCATTTGGCTGAAATTTTATGAACTTATTATCATTTAATTTAGGAAATTCGAATGTTTAAACTGATTGAAGAACCATATTTTTTGTCTAAATCCAATAATGTTTACGCAGTCAGATTGCAGATTGATTCAATAAAAAAAATGTCGTAGGAAAGAATAAAAATTCTCAAAATGAGTTACGCGGGAGAGCTGATTGATTGGTCTCCAGTTTGCCCGCGGCAAAAAAATCGTTTCCTTCTCCTTCTATCCCTCTAAACCCCTTTCCAGCTACCCTTACTCCCCACCCCCCAAATCCCAGCGCCCCAGTTAACTCTGTCACCCCCGTTCCCTCCCTCCCTCACATTCCTCGACTACTCATGTTCCTCTGGGTCGCTCTTCCCTATAGCCTCGCCCACAGCGCCCATATCCCGTCCAACCCCCCCCTCCCCGTCCTCCCGTAGGCCTCACCCCACCCACACAGACCATTCACCCACGCTGCTCTCCGGGGGGAGTGGGGCGGAGTATGGGGAGAGGAGAAAGAAGAACGGGCCATCCATTACGACCCCCAAGCAGGAGGAGTTATACCCCGAGACTAGGTCTCCTACCACACACCCCCTCGGGCACGCCCCTAACCGCCGCAAACCTTTCCCTTCCGCCCCCCTCCCGACCCTTACTCAAACCATTCCCTAATGCCTCTCCATTTCTTTCCCTTCCTCCCGGAAAGGATTTTGCCGACACGATTTGTTTGTAAATCAAAATTCCTCGAGATTCCACCACCACAGCTCGTCGTCCGCCCCCCCTTCCAGCCCCTCTTGGCCCCCAAGGTCGTCTCCTTATTTTTTTCTCTTTCCTTACCACTTCCTTCTGCGACCCCAGCATCCGCTTTGTCATTATCCGCTCCCACCTCAATCGCGGAAAGACGAAGTGTTGCTCGCCAATGAGCAGGGATTGTTCGATTCATGAAATTTCGTCGGCTGGTGATGAGGAGTTTTGGTATTCGTGGAAAAATCGAATGATGCACGGAATATGTTCAGGGATATCAAATTTTTCTCGGTTGGCGTGAGTAATTTAAGGCATAAGTGTATTCCCAAACTTTATTAATTTTAGGCCTTTAAATATTGATTTTTCATTCTGACAATTATTCCAGCCTATTTCAGCTTCTTTTGAGACAATATATTTATAAGAGGAAAAGATGAAAAAGCCTCGGTAGGAAGCAATGGTAAGGTGAATTTGAAGAAGGATTGCAAGAACCAGCTGGACAGATAAGAAAGGCATCATAGAAGTTCTAAGGGAAGTTGAAGAGGAGTGGTTCGATGAAAGAGTCGATGAAAAGGAAAATCGAATATGTTGGGCATGTTCTGATGCATAGCAAATTTCTAGAAAATATAATGGAAGGAAAAACTTTTGGGCGAAAACGAAGAGAAAGGTAAAGAGAGAAATTCCTGAATGAATTTAAAAGCATAATATGCATTACAACATATCAGGCATTGAAAAGGGTAGCAGTGAAAAGAGCCATACGGCTACAACGACAAGGCTCTACATTTAGAAGATGGTGATGACAGATTCTATGATTTCTGTTGAATTTTGTTAAGTGATTTAAGTGCAAGTCTGCAGACTAAGATGCAAGATAAGAGAACTAATTCTATATACCTCCTGTCTTCTTAATATTCCCGTATTCATTCCGCCTTAGACTCATAGCTAACATGAGGCAACTTTACCCTGGTCGAGTATATAGTATAGTATAGTTGTTGAGATACTAGCCACTGCAACAGATACATGGTTACGGTACAACTACTATGGTATCTACTAGTAATTTTTTCGTATTCGTATTTCAATTTCAGTTATCCTTTGTCATTATTTTTTTCAGTATTAGTTGGTATTTTTTTTAAATTTAAGTAATACACGTAATTATTTCTTAGCTCTTTAATTTAAAATCTTTGATCGGCCTCTTTATATGTATCCAAATTATTGGTTTTCACTTTTATACAAAAGGATATTAAAAAAAGACTCGTTAAAACTTAGATATGGTGCGTAGTTATGCACGGTGCGGAAACGTTGTCACTGGAGAAAGATGGTACAAGTAGATTGGAGGCTTTTGAAATATGGCTATGGCGAAGAACGGAGAAGGTCAAATGGATCGAATGGAAAACAAATAAGGAAGCACTTGGTATGGTGGGCGAGGAAAGGAGTTTGTTGGGAGAAATCCTAAGGAGGCAGGAAAAATGGATGAATTTTGAATCTTTACTTTCTTCCATCAGTTTACTTCATCAATCCACCTCTAAATTGTACTTGTATTTGGTATAGGTTCCGATAGGCACTTAATAAATTTAATTTTTTTGATTTGTATAACACTTTTTCCTTTTAAAAATCTTTTTTTTTATTATTATTAATTATAATTTAAAGATTAGCCAATGATTTCTCAATTCCCTCATTATATTCCAATATTTATTCTATTTTATAATTAACTTTCGCGCCACATCTCCATTCCGACTATTTTTGTTTACCTCACCATCCGTATCTTGCACTCGTATGAAATTATTTCCCGTATGAATGTTTTTTAACTTCAAGGATCGTATTTTTAATTATTTTTTGTCAATTTTACGGCTATAAAACTTCTCTGGTCATTGTTTAACATATTTGTCCTTCAGTATTAAACAAACGTAGTAAAAAAATTGCTATAACTGTATGATGATTCTCTCTTGTCCCCACGTGTACTCAATGTTATTTGGCAAAACACTTTCCAAGGGCTCTTCTAAGAAATGTAAAGTGTTATTTTTCCATTCACATAAAATAGTTCCCCCTTAGGTCCTCATTTTATGAGGACTACCTTATTTCTAGTCATATAATGGGTTAGTCATAAAAATGTCGACTTGTTCGGGACACATCCGGTCTAACATCGGGTCTTAGCGGCTCACTTATTCAGCTGTCGATGGTATAGGAAGGGGGTATGAGGGGCTTCAGAAGGGTCCACTTTTTTCCCAATTCATACCCTCCGCCGATGTTTTATAAGCACATCCAAATCATTTATGTCATCGTAATACTGCCAAAGGCTCTCTTGCCTTGAATATGAATTCTAAGAACATTTGTTTGGAAGTTCATTCTCTCCAATTGAAAGAGAAAGCAAATAAGTTGAACAGATATGCGATAAATAGCAAAAATTACGATTTAAGGCAAGTTTTTCTCGTAGTTTCCCATGAGCATTTAGAAATAGTCTCTATAAACTTTCCTCGCGTTCTGATGTACCTACTTTATTACCAACGGTGATATCTATTTTTTTCATTGCATTGGCTTTCTAAAAGAGATAGAAAGTCATTTTAACTAAACGGTCATCATTTGACAGCATAGCTCTTTTTTATGTCAAGTCTGGAGAAAAGCCAACATTTTAGAACGTACTTAACAATACAAGAATGAAGTATCATCCTTGATGTATTTCCAGAAGAAAAATATCAAAAAGAAGCAAACATTTAATAATTAAAATATTGTGCTGATTATGAAAAATGTTTCGGATCAATGGAAATGAAATTCTGTTACACTTCAATTGGCATCCTACGGGCATGCGCATATTATAATTTCCCCAACAAAGAAGAGTCGTATAAATAATCAAATATGATCGTAGCTTACGAAAAAACTAATATTTATTTTCAAAAAATTATGTCATTGCATGTGTTTCAAGTAAATGTGAACCACTCAATAGCTGATTTAACAACCATAAATGCCTTTTTTACATTCTGAGGAATCAGTGCGTTAGGTTCGTAATGAGTATTAATCAGAAAAAAATCAGGAAATGAGATTCCCAAGAAAGCTAAGATTCGTAGATATTAAAGTTGGAAAGTATGAAGTTGAACCGGTACAACAGTTCACATACAGGAAATATACTGTATATTGGAAATCTTTTGGAAGAGGGTGGACAAAGCATAAGGATCATTAAAAGAAATTTTGCGCTTGGTAAAGAAGCGTTTACGAAGAGACCTCAATAATTAAAGTTATAAATAAAAGATTAGATAAACCTTAAATGTAGATTGTAGTTTTGCAGAGCTAGGAAACATAGCAGTTGAGAAAAGAGGATAAGCAGATACTGGAGACTCTTGAATTGCGGGTGTGGAGAGGAATGTAGAAAACAAATGGGCAGAAAGGAAAACAAATGATGAAGTTTGAGCATGGCAGGAGAAAAGAGACAGTTCTTGGAGGGAATTTACTGAATGCAGGACAAGTAGATGGAGAAGGTACTGGGGAATTCTTAAGGTGGCAATAGAGAGGAGATTGCTGGAAAAGCGAGGTGGAGGGAGGAAAAGAATAGGAATTTTGCATGGAATCAAGGGAGGTAGAAAGTAGGCAGAGATGAAGAAGTATGCAGAGAAGTAAAAGAATGTGGTGTGTGGCAATATTCAGCATGGGATTAAGTTCGTTATGGCTTAGAATTACAGGAGTGTTATACCAGGGTTCATCAAAAACCAACCTTAATCCGGTAGACTACTGCAGATAGTAAAATAGCCAGTGAGGCCTTCATAAATTGAAGTTTTCGAAAACACTCACTATATGTCAGTCTAATCTATTTCTAATATATCATTTCTAATATATTTCACATATAATTGAATGGTCATTTGTTATTACTGTAATTATAGTATTAAGTAGGGCAGGAGGCCAAAAACTGAAGTCATTTGCACCGTTAGGGTTTTGTGAATAATTTGGTAGAAGAAGGATTTTGAGGGAATAGGGAAGGTCGGAGAGAAACCCGGGGTCATAATTGACCTACTCTTAACAAGGAGTGCCACTGAAGTCCATAATTTAAAACTCCCATCCGGTGCATTCCTCTTGAAGTGCTCTCCACCCTACACCTCAAGTAGAGATCGGAATACTACTGAAAAAATTGTACCCCTCCTTCTACCAAATTTCAAACAGGAGGCATCGTTATGGAATATATAGGTACCCAAGGTACTCTTGCCACCACACCAATCTCCTTCAATGTAATGTTATGAATCATGATAAAATACTCCGCAGAACCTAGTTGAATCTGTTGAGTGATAAAAGCAGGACATTTTAATGTTTCAAATCCTCTACTACGAATTGAGAATTTGGAATGAGGATCGAGTAGTGATACTTATTCATCCCACGTGACAACATTCAAAAACGTATTTCTTTTTATATTCCGTACTTTCTTTTAAAAAATATCACATTCCAAGATGACTATGGAATATGCTTCTCTTAAATTTAGTTCAATATCCTTATTTTCATTTAA